>JAUEJJ010000001.1:9063131-9089371 GCA_032164275.1 Synergus coniferae
ATTCATTAAATTTACTATATTTAATCAGATTGGAACGCAAATAGGGGCACTGTCGCAAATAGGTACATTTACCTTATATCTGAAAATATCTTATTTATTATTATCTTTGAAATCGTTTATCTCAATCTCTCTTTTTTTTTTATTGTTGGGCCCGTTGTGCGTCCCTTCCAGAGACTTCTAATTTTGCTAAAAATTAAAAAAGTAGGTATCACACCATTACATATTTTCCGGTGTGAAAATCCTCGAAAAATTGATCGTATGAATAGCCTGGGAACAATTGTCTGCCTGCACCTGGCGGACAGACAGAAGTATAAAATAAAAGCACAATTACGAGAATAGGCGAGAAACAGAAAGCGATAGAGAATAAGAGATTGACAGAGATAGAAACGAATTTTGATTCACAAGGAGATATAAAGAGATGGATTGCGATAGGCGAGAGTTGAAAAGCATAGAAAAGTAGGATTAAAAGAGATAGCAGCGAATTTTTATCGAGAAGAAGGTAGAAAGAGATAAATGGGAATAAACAATAAATTGATAGAGATTGGCGTGGATATGGATTAATATAGGGATAGAAAGGGATAGACGGGTATAGGCGAGAGTTATTATTGGATAAAAAATCTTTATTATTTTCTATCTTGGAGATAGAAAGAGATAGGATTTCTATGTCCTTACTTCCAACAAGAATGTGTTAGGTGTCAATTTATGCAAAAATGTTCGGCTTGAATGTGTCCCGTATTCAATTTGTGCAGGGTTGGGTTTGCAGCACTACCATATTATAAAGAACTTTTGGGAATAACCGTGAACTTTGTAGCACGCGAAACGTGCTACAAAACGTGCTAGACAAAACGTTTTTGTCTAGGGTAAAAAATAATATACACTGTAAAAAAACGTTGTAAAATTACACTGCGAGTGACTGGTATTTTCTGTCCAGTAACTTGCAGTATAATTTAACACAAATAATAGAAAAAAATAAGGATAGTATAAAATTCCACTTTCAGTGTAAAATTCGCGTACAAATATTGCGCATGCGCTTTTAATGTCTGGATATTCTTAACTTCAATATAAAATTTAAGTGAAATAAAAGTATAATTACAATAACAAAATGAAGACAAAAAAGATATTTAAATTAATTCGAACATATGTATTTATAAGAAAACACACTTTCAGTACAAAAATTTAGAAATATGTTGGACATAAAACATAACCTATACACAAGATAAACATGTATAATATTTCGATATACCATATGCATATATCAAAATATATTTAAGGTCCAAACTTTAATATCTTTTATTAAAATACATATTTCAAAACATGTTTTCCACTTGACTTATTCGAGTATAGCCAGATCGAATTAAGCCACAAATTTACATTCAAAGAAAATTATAGAAACCGACGTTTGCACGTTCCCGTATGTTTCAATTTCGCCATCAAAATTTGAACGATTAACACTATAAAATTACAATCTATCTGCTTTCTTACACACCGATTGTAATTTGAATTACACAAGAGCTGTAAAATTATAGAATTTAACCAGTATTTTCCCTAAACGCTGCGCGATTTTACTATTTCGTTTTCGTTTTCATTCTGGTGTAATTTTACATTGCAAGTGATTAGTATTTTCTGTCCAGTTACTCGCAGTGTAACTTTACATTTTTCTTTTAAAATTTCGATTTTTTTCTGAAATTTCTTTACAAGTACACACAAATTCACGCAATAGTAATTAAATTACATAATTAAATTACACTGCTGTTAATAGGAATAGTTTACAAACCAAAATGCATATTTACATCGTTTTTATACAGTAGTGTATGATTCCCAATTAGAAATTTTGCCATATTCCAAGTTGGGACTGTGTTTGATAGATGGCAGTGAACGTCGTTAGCTTTAGCGGAAAAAAAGGGAAAGGTTTCGGAAAGACACGGAAAGTTTTCGGAAAACATTCGGAAAGGTAAGGAAAGAGTTCGGAAAGAATTTTGATTCCGACTGTTTCCGAACTCTATATGAACTTTGCTTCCGAATTCTTTCTGAATGTCCCATGAACGAAGTATTTCCAACGGTTTCCGATTCCTATCCGAACGTCCCATCACCTAATTCGTTTCAAACGTTTTCGAATTTTTTTCGAAGTGTCCCAGTATGTAGATTACGATATCTTTCGAATATATCGGGATATATCTATGTAAAATTATTTATTGGGATGTTCGGAAAAAAATCGGAAATCTTCGGAACGCCAAGATTCGGAAAAATTTCGGAAGCAAAATTCACATAGATTTCGGAAAGCGTCGGAAAGCGTTTTCTTTCCGAAACCTTTCCTTTTTTTACGGCAGTGAGTCATAGACGCGAAGAATCTAAGAAAATCTTAGCATTTATTATTGGGGTGGCTAGCATATCCTCACCGCACTCTACGCCATTGTATCAGACAAACGGCAAAGGTAAAGTAGTCTGGTTGCAGAATTAGACTTCTTGGAACGTAGGAATTTCTTTGATCAAGACTTTATCCGACTTATGAAAAGGATTCTGCGATATTGGATCAACTTTTAAGCTTTTATTTGGATAAGATTGTTACCTTCAAGTAAAAAGGATCATAATGTGGATAATAATATAGTTTTTACGTTATCGAGTTTTATGCTCGAAATTTTGTAATTTAGTTAATGCTTTATCTTGTAGTATTATATTTTCGAAACACACTGACTGAACGTTTAAAGGTAGCGCGAGCAGGAGGAATCGGTGCGTTACCACGAGACCAAATATTATACCAACCAATCAATCACCAGATTTTCTACATGTAATTATATAAGAGTGGAAATAGTAATATCCGAGGCCTGTTAAGAAGCCAATTCGCTCCATACTTTGCCCTGATTTGAAAGCGTTTAGAGGTAATTACCCTTTTACGTAAGAGCCGTCGGTGGCTCAGATAGTAGGGTGCAAGGCTTTCGATTTCGGGTCTCGGTTAGATTTCTAAGCCGGTACCAATAGAAAAATGTTTGTATTTTTGTCGAAGCTCAAATGGATTAGGACCCACCGTTAACTGTAATTAACTTTAACATATGTTAATGACCCCATACTGAGGGGCCAGTATCTTAGGGACACTGGCTAATTTTGTGAGATATACCAGGACAGTTCTCTGGACATGCACGCCTACTAATTTGATAACCGCACGCGGATCGCTCAAAACCCATCCTACTAAAACTGCTCGCGAAAAACCCGGCCTCTGTCACTGTGACGGGGCTCTGTCTGGTTATAGGTAGACTGCCCAACGCCGCGGAGACAAAGGCTCGTAAATAAGCCTAGCCATTGCCAGTGTGCCGGGGGTGAGCCTGGCCCCGGCGTGAGAGGTAATTAAGGTAATCCTTTTAATCGTCCTTTCAATGATTTATTTGAATCTATTATACGGTGTAGACAGCCAAGCGCGTAGCGCGATTATCCTGATGAGAATGTGTTTATTAATGTCGATAGGACCTTAAGTAAATAAATTTTTCTTTTCATTTGAAATAAAAAACATTTTCTAATTTGTACATGAAGAATATATATAACACAGAGTGCTAAGCGCGACGACCAAATATTCGAAGCGCAAAGCGTGATGATCAAATATTTCGGAACGCGAAGCGCGAAGATCCAATATTTTGGAGTGGAAAGCGTGACGATTATATATTTCGGAGCATGAAGCAGTATTGCGCACCGTTGGAAATTGTCTGTTTTTTAGCAGTTGCTTAAAGTTCTCTAATTTTCATAATAATTAATTGAAAAATATCTCTCCAAAACAGAATGAAAGCTTATAAAATTCCGCGTCTAATAACCTGAAGGGAAAATTAAAATTTGTATTTTATAAAAAGATATTGCCAAATAACCTCAAATTTCAATATTTTCGAAAATGTTGAAAACTCCAAAATTATTTATTATTTTAAAAAGCCGTTGGTCTTATTTTAAAGAAAAATTTTCATAGTTTTTGCTTACGCTACTAAGATATTTTTTCATTTATTTTCCTAGTTTCTGCCATAAGCTCCAACTTGTACGAAAAATTTCGTAAATTTTAAAATGAAGATTGTCCTCATGGATAAGAAAAATAAGAAATGAATATTTTAATAGATTTTACTATATTTGACTTAAATATGGTATTATACATATATCTTGATTTTTAAAAAATTCTTGTAAATATTATAACTATGGATATTTTAAATTTTACGACTTTTCTATATAAGTTTGATCCTATTGCAGAAGCCAGGAAAATAAGTTTAAAAATATTTGAATAGCGTACACAAAAACTATGAAAATTTATCTTTAGGAAGAGATCAAGAGCTTTTTAAAATAATAAACATTTTCGGAGTTATTAAAATTTTTGAAAATATTGAAATTTGAAATTTTTGGCAATATCTTTTTATAAAATGCAAATTTTAACTGTCCCTTTAGCTTACCTATATTTTATTCGCTCTCATACTGCTTTGAAGAATAATTTTTCAATTAAGTATTATAAAAATCAGAGAATTTTAAGCAACTGCTAAAAAAACAGGTGTACTGACAATTTCTGATGGTAGTGTAAGGTATATTAAACAATTTAAAAAAAAAACAAATTTCAAAAATAACCCTTGATATACAGTGAAAAACGTCGCTTTCATATTATGGAAGAAATGAAGAAACTGGCTTTGAATGTAATCATGAAACACGCAAGTTCTGTTAGTAAAAGAGAATGTGACGGGGAATGCCTCCGTCCGATATATCTAATCCGCTTATGATTATCTTCTTTTTTATTATTTACTAGCTCGAATTTTTGAGAGCTGTTTTCTCTCTAAGGTTTCTAGTAGAAAATGCAAACATGTCTTTTTAATCGGATTAGAGTTTCATTTTATTTTTTTTTCTTTGTATTATTGAGAATATAAGCTTCATTTCCTTGACAACACGTTAGCTAGATTTAAAAACTTTTTGCATATTAAATATGAAGCATTATTTATCAAATAACCCAACCCAAAAATCGGATGTCTGATCAGGCACAAACTTGGACTAAATGTTGTCCTACTTCAAGTGTAGTGTGCTAAACTTATTAATCGAGTTAATCTGGTCCACGAATTTGTATTGTCTGTTACGTGACCGTAACTAATCAATAGTTTTAAGAATAAATAGTTGTTCAATGTTAGCCCTCGGTCCCCACACCTGGGTTAATCGAAACATGTGTAAGAGTTGAGACGAAAAAGACCAAAGGAGAAAAGATTTCCCTCAATAGAAACTAAGACATCTTGAAACCATAAAGACAAACTCGGGGTCAATTTACGACCGATATATTCTCATTCCCTTCTCGGAATAAATGCGTTCAATGGAGAGATACTCAGTAACCACGAAAATCTTCTCAGGAATTAATGTCAGGATATGGAGGATCGAGCGCCCACCACTAGAAGAATTGTTACTAAGGGAAACGGATATAAAAAATAAGGGACACGAAATCGAAAAGCTCAGTCTCAGTTCAACCCCCGAAATCTTCAGTCTCAGTTCGACACCCGAAATCTTCAGTCTCAGGTTGACATCCGAAAAGCTCAGTGTCAGTCCAGCATAAGTCCTAGTCTCCGCGTTCTGCAAATCCAGTTTGAATTCTGCGACTCTTGACCTATCTTTTGTAGACCCGTCAATCATCCAGTTATTCTGAATCAATTTAGCGTCAGTCCAGTATCAGTGGAGTTCTAGTTCACTTCCAGTGCCAATTGAGTTTGGTCTCAGAATCAGTATCAGAAACCAGTCAGATCTACTATTCAAGAAACCGCGTTCAAAGAAGGTGTACTCAGAGGTCTAATCCAGGCCCCCCACATTAGAACTTGACGTCTAACTTATCTAAGAGAGGCCTTCAAGTCGCAACCCATAAAATCCAAGCCGTTTCATCAAACCTTAAACAAGTAAGTTCTCATAAACTTTAAACTCAATGGTCCCCCTTTAAGAAACTAGAAATCTAATCTGGAACGTTCTTTCCAGACGGTGTCAGAAGTCAGGAAGTCCCTCCTTGCAGTCCATACGGTGCCACAAAAAATGCAGCTAATTTTATAATATTGAGATATTTGCAATATTGAGATTATCTTTGCAATATATCGAAAATTCAACTATTCAACATAGGCTTTTATGATAAATACTATCATGCATACGCCTATAATCGCAAAGGATAAGATGAACACAAAGGAATAAGATGATGTTAGATGGCAGGAAATTCATCAAAAGGACTGTCAATATATAATATGCTCGGCACTGTTGCCAAGTTTCTGTTAAAGCTCGTAGCTTTATTTATGTATATTCGCAAATTTCTGTAAAATTTATTATCCCTTCATTAGCGTAAAAATTTCGCAAACAATTAATGACCTGTAACGTTACATTGATTGACTCCACTCCACGTTATAAATCGTGGATTTAGTGAGACCTTCTACCTTTCCTTAAATTGGTAACGTAGTTTACGGACAATCACTAGCAGACAAGTTAAATATGAATTGGAGACTTTATACATAGTGATGAATTTGTCAAGACCAAGTTTGTTTTCAAAGCTAAGGAATACATTTGGAAGTGTGCCCACGTGCGTAACTTCATATCGATAAACTAGTCCCTTTCTTGCGTCGGAAATTTGTATCTTGGTATTATTTGATATTAGTAATTGGATTATCAAGTTTGCGGTTCTAGTTCGAGTGTGCAGATTAGTGTGAAATTTCAGGGTGGTCAGACTACTCGCAAATCAGTTAACTAGGCTAGACCCCAATTAATTTTAAACATTTCTGAACTTAATAGCACACAATATTTGGTGCGAAAGTATTATTAACATACGAGTAAGATTACTCGTTGAAAAAATATCTACTGTAATGAATATGAAAAGTGACTTCACGTGCATGGAATTGCATTTGGTCTGCAATCAAAATGTAATTCTATTAATTTTATGCAATTTACTGATCCGTGTAGAGCAAATATATGTATATTGTGTGTGTGTGTTTTTTTTTTTTTTTTTTTTGACGGAATGCATTCGCCATTTAGTCCAGATTCGTTATGCTAATTATTTCATCACAACCATGCGCATCGATTCGCCAATCGATTACATTCACACCGTTTACAAACCAGCTCAAGTCCAATGAAATTCAAACTAGCGGAAAACTGCTGCTATTCGTCATTTTCCTCGTTGACAGATTCGAAAATTAATCGGCAAGTTTCAATTTCACACTCTGATTATTTGTGTTGATGTCATCAATATCGATGTTATAAAACAAGCGTCGCTTAAATTCATAAACTAATATTTTGGCTAAAAGAGAGTATCCATATACCATATGGACAATTTTTTACCACTTTTGGACCACTTTACTTTATGCCGTGCCACATTGAATCAGCTTTTTTGAATCTTGACCTCGGTTTCTAAATCAGCGACCCCAAAAGCCTCGTAATATCAATTTTCATGCAGTCATATTGGTATCGTTTTTACAGTTTTCATCCACCATATTGAATCCACTATTTTGAATTTTGATATTTTATTATCGGATTTGAAATAAGCATCCCCAAAAGCTTTATAATACCATGAATGCTAAAATATGAATCGGTGCCCGAGTAAAAATGCTTCGACTTGATTCGGTCTAGTCTAGCTCAGTCTCATCGCCAAGACGAGACCCTTAATCCCAGATCATAAACCTGCTCCAAGAAAAGAAAATTTAAGTTTTGTTTTGACGCGTTACTCCCACTTTTACATGTTGACGTTGTACGCATACGCTAGATACGCATCTATCATCTCCAATTTCTATGTAATTCTCCAATATTCTGTATTAATTGTACAATTAAAAAAATCTAATATTCAGGATTGGATAGATAATTTACTCTCTGTATTGCCGAGAGTAAATTATGTACCCTGAATTTTAGTTTTAAAAAATTAATTCGACACACCTTCTATTTTTAAAGACCACAGCGTACGACGATTTACAAAACTGTCAAAACAATATTTCTTCAGCACACATTTTTTTTTACTTTTTGCAAAGTATATATTTTAAGTATGCTTTTACAATATATCTATCTCCAGAAAACTTCCGAAATGTGTTTGAAGAAAATAGTTTCGAGAAAAACGCATATCTCTGTTATTTTTTAATTTTGTTTACTCATTATTATTTCAAATTATTCATAAAACTACTTTGTAAATGTAAAATAACAATTATGTTATGTACTTGATAAATCCTTCAAAAAATATTTTTTGTCATATCCTCCCTGAAAACGCTCCTTTTAAGGCCCGTTTTGCGGGCGTAAAAAATAAAAACAATCCGACCCAGACGTCGCATTTTCATCAGGAGCGGTCGGACAAAAAATATGGTGTGTATCTAGGGCGAAAGGATATTATACCTCGTGTGATTGACGTTCTCGCTTCGCCCGCTTGCGCTAGAATAATGTAACCTCTTAAGGATACAAGATGAAAAATCAAACGAAAAATTAAATAAATATTTTTACTTCTTCACGTTTTTCTGAAAAGAGGTCATTGGAATGAACTGCAACCCCTTATCCTTGAAAACTGTCCACGTAGTATATGGACGGCTCCAAAGCGGATTGATATATCTCTACCAAAATAGGTTTGTTATGTAAAACTTATGCGTATAGTCTAGAAAATAATTACAACCCGAATATTCCCTGTATGGGACATTTTTTTGGTATCTTCTCATTATTTTATCTGACGCCTGTAACGGGATTACTGTAGCAAAATTTTTTCTGAGAAATATGGTATATTAGTTCAAACTTTCGACATTTGTTAAAGTGCTTAATTCTCTCGTACTATATATTCATTATCTCCGATTTAACTAATCGAATCGATTTAGGTTTTGTTTCACAAAGTCCTTACAGGAATTCTGACGTCTTTGTTGTTATTAGGTTAGGTTACCCATTTGTAAATGGAGGCTTGGAGTGGCATCTCTACTTAAATCGTATTGATTACTATTTCTGGGGATATATTAAAGGTAGATGTTACGCAGATAATACACGATGTGTGGAAGGGTTGAAAAAGGCTATTAGGAATACTGTAAATGCGATAAACAAAGTTCAAATTCAACGGGTTTTCAACAGTTTTAAACTAGCTGTGAATTCTATCTCGGGTGTTCCCAGGCCTGACGAGTGAGGGGGTTGATAACCGGGAGATTCTCCCTGGCCCGGAGTTTCCAGAATTGTTAGAGAATACAATTTTTTTAATAAAATTATTTATTAATTATATTGATTGCGATTGATCTTCGCGACTTTTGATTGATCGATCGTCCCCGGTGGGGGGGGGTCATTCCTTCTCCCCGGGCTCGATTTTCCTCTCTAAGAGCCTGACCATACATACTGTAACCTTAATAATTAAATTTATAAATTATTGGTACGCCTGCCAAGGGTACAAAAAACCATAAAAATTGATCCAGAAGCAAGTTCCATTCTTGCATTTGTTCTCCTTTTCAAGTTGCATTTTGTTACCAATGTAAAGTATGCAGATTCATTGTTCCTCTTTTACAATTTTCTAAAGAATTACATTTACAAAACAGAATCGTCAGTAAAAGATTCTCTATCCTCCTTCCACACCAGTTTAATTAATTTTAAGCCTCTCGAAAATGAAGACGATAGAATGTTCGATGACTATAATATAGGTTATAAGACATTTATAAAAACTTTCTTGTTCAATATTAATGTTGAGTTCAATAAATTAATATTTAATTCATTTTAGTCTTTTCAGGGGTATCTGCCGCCATGTAATTCGAATTAGAGTTTCAATATCTTCTTAATAAAATTAATCATTATGAAATTTGTCATTACAAAAAATTGAAAATTTAATAAATTAATATTTAATTTATTTTAGTCTTTTCAGGGGTATCTGCCGCCATGTAATTCGAATTAGAGTTTCAATATCTTCTTAATAAAATTAAACATTATGAAATTTATCATTACAAAAAATTGAAAATTTTCTGTAGCCCAAATCGATATCGCTGTAGAAAATGTTTAATTTTGAATAATGGGGCTGATTTCATATTTTTACATTTTTTTATTGACGTTGGAACTTTAATTTGTGTTTCATGATTGCAATTTGCTTTTAGGATTACTTAAATCTGGCGCTAAATTAACTAGGTACAAGCAGGTACAAGTGTTGCCAACTATCGGTCCATCATATTCCTCTGTACTGATTCAATCAGTGACTTTTATTCACTGAATGAATCAGTAACTTTTCACTGATTACCAGTGACCGGATTCCAGCTATTATATTTGAATCAATGAGATTTCACTGACAATCACTGACTTTTCACTGATTCAGATTTTGAGAATGAGGTTGGACACTTCGAAATATATCATATATTAAACCTCAAATACAATATAACATGATAAAAAAAGGCACACTAAAATATCTTGTGTAGTTTATCTCGTGCAGAAATCTTGATGTGGGCCTAGTAGGGTTTTGGTCAGTTTCCCCTACTTCTGGTATGGTCCTAGTCAGTATAACTGGCCAGAAACTGAAAAAGGTGTAACGCTTCGTCTCGCCAATATCCTATGTAGGGAAAACTATTCAGTGCCTTATCAGTTTACCAAAGAAATGCCCGAGATAAATATATAAAAATTACTTCACTGAAAATTTGGAAACTTTATGAATGATTTGAACTTAATATTTATAAATAGTAAATAATATAAATAATATATATATATATATAATACTATAATAAGTACTATAATTGTTTCTTGTTTGTACGCTCTTTGCGTTACTTTTTCAGATACTTATATCGATACATTCAGAGAATAATTTTTTGCAAAAAAGGAAAAAGGCTGATGTCGTATAGTTATAAATCGGGTGTATTTGAATGCCAACCAGTCTTTAACACTTTATCATTTTTTCATTTATTTACAAGTTTTATAAGTTTTTATAGAACATTTTATTTACTTATCAGTATTTATAGAAATTAGCAATTTTCTGAAAACAAAAGTTATAAAAAATTATTTTTAAAAAATCTAATCAGAAAATGTTGTTTAATATTAATTTTCGTAAAAAGCTGTTTAAAGTTCAAAGAAATATATTGGTATATGTCAAAAGTATATTAAGTAATTTTCCAATATATAAATATAGCCATCTTTTATATTTTCCTAAAACATTAAATGTGGAAAATGTTGGGAATTCCCTATTTTTACCCGATCTTTGGTTTTTAAGTGGAAAACTCTTCAATGCCCTGTTTCATTGTCAGCAATATCTCAGTTTTATTACATTACTTTAAGGTGGGAATACCAATGTAAGATCGGTATTAATGAGATATTTCTACTATATCATTGCCCCATAAATGCCTAATTACATATATTAAAATATTTTTATTGAAAATAGAAATTCTGACCAAGGCCTCGTCAGAACCCCATTTTATATAGGACCAAATGGGGCAACTTCTGCACGGGATAGATACCAAATGCTTCATTTTGGAAATATATTCCCTCATAGCACAGAACATTCCTGGAATGTTCCGTGCTATTAGGGTTTATAGACACCCATATTTATAAGATTATTCGAAAGATTAGCAAGCTTATTTGGCAAAATAATATCCTTTATGGTAAAATGCCCTTTTACGAGAAATGTCGTAACTTTCATCGTTTCTACGTGTTACGAATATACCATTGTATTTTCTCACAACACTTATGTTGGTGAAAGGAACATTGAGGAGGATATTCTTCCACATTACAGATTTAACGACGAAGTTTTGTAACGCGGTGCTGCTTCCGATTCTGCCACTTATTAAAACTTCTTTCCTTCCACCTTTAGGTGGATGGAAGGTTAGCAACAGGGTCGTATAAGCTTAATCACAGTCGTAAACAGGTTCAACACACTTAAGCGCCAGAAATTTCTACCGACAATGCATCGCGCGCTTTTCTCCCCCGACAAATATTCCGTAGTAAATAATCTGAGGGTGTCACGACATTTGTATCCTCCATATTTTTCTGATCTGCAACGCCCTTCCACTGTTCTAAAAGCGAGTGGGAGGTCTAGGCCACACAAGTCTTCCCCTCAAGAAAGAACAATCCCATGATTTACTTTACAAGAAAACTTTCACATTGCAAAAATTTAATTATCGTATAAAATTATTCAAAAGCTATCTTTATCTTATCTTTTTAAGCATCTAAAAGCATCTGAATATACCATTAATTGAAGAAATGGAAATTTTTCTCGAAAAAGCTCGAAAATTGGAAAAAAAAGACTATACTTCAAGCAAAATCAACGATACAAATGATAATTTCGGTGTTACCAATCCATGCTAGTTGCGTACAATTAAAAAAAAAAAAACTATAAAAGAATTAGACCCATTTGGCCCTCCCTAGCCAAAGCTTCGGATTGAAATCCATTCCAAATCAATCCAAAATTTTCCGAATCATTCCGGTCAATCCGAATCAATCCCAACTTTCAATGCGATTGCATCCGGTCAATCAGAACTTTCAATCTGAAGGAATCCGAATTAATAAGGTCTATCCGAATCAAACCGAATGATTTCGAAATATTCGGATAAATTCGCATTCATTCGGATTGACCGGATTTATTAGGATTGATTTTGAATGTGCCTCGGATTAATTCAAGTTGAAAACTTCCTTCAGATTAGATCGGAATGAAACTGTTTGGTTGGGATATAAATTTCGGAATTATTTGGAAAATTTTGAATTGATTCGGAATGAATTTCAATTCGAAGCTTTCGCTAGGGCTATTACAAGTTCGGCATTAGTTGGGAGCTAGTCGAGCTATTCGAAAATAAGTTCGTGGTACTAGCTTATTTGGTTTGAGAGTAGTGTCGAAATTGCGATAACAAAATATATTCTTGTCTGTACCAAAAGAGGGTAACGATCTTTTTCTTCTGAGACATTTAAGCATATATTTAACAATTTGTTAATTTTTCTTAATAGACTGATCTTAGAATTTTTTCGTTTTCGTAAGAAAATGTTTGTATGTAAATGTATTTTTCTTCAATGAGGATTCATTCGTAATACCATAAAAACGATTTTTATAGGTTTGGCCATTAAATCTTATAAAAAATTGACTTTTCTAATGTAGCAAAGTCGATTATAGTAGACTGAGGACGCGTTCTGCACTTAAAGTTTATCACCTTGTAAATAACTAACAATAAAGGATAATGAACAATGAACATGCACTTTATGTTATTAGAAGAATATTAATTAAGTACATTTTTATTAAATAAAGTTTTTGAAAGATCCAATTACATATTTGAACTACATATGTCAGTCAATTGCAAAATAACTGTCGGACGTAAACTGATTTCAGTTTGTCATCAAAGAATATCAATCATTTTGCAAATGTATATGATGCATCGAGTTTTATGTTCGAAAAAACAGCGCACTCCGGAATCACCGAATATGCAATGAAACTGGAAAAGTCGTCAGAGGCCAATGTAGGCTGCATCCATTAGAGCCGTTATATGACTCTGGCAGGAATATCAATCTATGTCGTAAACACGGAAATTGATCTAGAATTTGTATTCACCAAAAAGCGGATGTACGTCTAATCTTGATAAAATTCTGAAAAGTGTTATTATAAAAATCTGCCTGCTTCGCGGGCACATTCTCATAACATGTCGCGCTTCGCGCTGCGTGTTGCGCTCTTCGCGCGCTTGCGCCCTTCAGGATACTCGAAAGCTTAGCTACCTTTATTGATGTTATATACTTTTGTTTTAATTATTTTAGTTTTAAACGAAAAGGAGAACTCATTTACTTAAAGTTCTATCGACCTTAAGGATCACATTCACTAAAGGACACTCGCGCTTCGCGCTCAATTTTTGAAGTAAACCTCATGCGATTTTTTCGTAGCGCTTCGTGCTCTGGAATATTTGATCGTCAAGATTCTATTATTTATATTAATTTTGTAATATTTTCTCATATCTAACGTTTTTGGCGGGAAAATTTAATTAAAAAATTTTTAAAAACAGTTTTCACGATTAAAACAAAAAATACCGACTTTATCAAAAAATGGTCAAGGAAAGATTTGTAGATCTTTTAAAGCCCATTAATTATGCTCCTTATCATTCTCTGATGAGAATGTAAAAAGGCTATTCTTCAAAACCTTCAATTTTGGTTTAATGCCAAAGTTTTTCTACTTCTCGGGTAATTAAATTCACTCTTATTGTATATGACTAAAAGGGCACAAGTTTTGAGGGTAAAATACAAAAAAGCATTTCAATATATAGAATGGGTGACTCTGCCCTATGAAAGTTCATTATTTTCATCAGAAAGTCATGGATAATGTATAGTGGAGTAATGTGTATAAACGCGGAAAATTTGTTAAAATGTGCTCTTTACTCCAAAGTGATGGTATTTTGGTCACAATTTGTGTATATTTATATATTTTTCTTTTTCACTTATTTACATTACATCTCATTTGAATTTTGAAGGTGTTCACTGCATTAGTACATTTCTATAATTTTCTTGCTATTATAAAATAATTAATAAGGTAGAAATTTTGGATCACGAAATGTCATACTTCCTTTTTTGTATGTAACAAATAAACATTTACAAAATTATCGCTCATGTTTTATTTTATAAACATATGCAAACAAAAATGCAGGCTTTCAAATTTCAAGCAGTGGGATGCTAGCGATGCAAATAGATATTTAAGTAAAATTTATTTTTTACCACGTGCAGTACCGTCAGCCATGTGTATAATGAAAAAAATATTTAAAATTGAAAGTTCCAGAGGTGCTATTTTATCCTTTTTACCTAAAAAATAAAAGTATAAATAATTTTGGTAGTACCACAATGAAAACTGATTTTAATTGGAGCTGAACCGTGCTTAACAATTAATTTATTAAAGAAACTGAAGTCACGATTATTATAAACCTCTATAGTGGCTGACAATGGATTCGATCATTGTCAAATTAATTTAAACTCGTAATTCTAAAAAAACTTTTGATTAGATAATTCATTCCTCAATATCATTCTCATTTTGTTTTTATCAATAAATTAAGAATCAGTAAAATCTACTTTTGCTTATTTTAGCGTTTAAAATAATGCTGCTTTCTCGATTAAAGTATATATAATATTAAAATATGTAATTTGAAAATCATTATTAATCCAAATAGTAGATTATACTTATAAAAGCATAACAGATATTCAAAACAGTTTTAATTAAAAAAGAAAGTAATTAATTTTTGATTCCAAAAGAATTGTTGAATTAATTGTTTTTAAGTACCTACGTAAATTTAAAATACAATATTTGCTCATACATCTTTACATTCGAGTATTCATATATCGCGATTTCCAAAATTTTCTTACCGAACACAATATAGGATTGGTCCAATAACATTAATTTGTGATACAAGTGCGTAAAACAGGAGGATTGCAACGGATATGTTAAGAAATGCAGTTTAATTAATTTTCAAACCAACTCCTAATTATGCCGGCAAGTGGCAATTACTCCCATCGATAAAGTAGCAAGCACTGAATGATAAAGAGATATAATTGCCGATAATTAAAAGTTTGAATAACGCTAGTAGCATCGAATATTATAATTGTACATATAGAAAAATGTATGTAGTAGAAAGACAACACAATTGCATATCAAATAATGTATTTAAAAAGAGGTTTGGTGTGTACATCTTCCAAAAAAGGGTATATGTGACCACTGCAGACAGTTCCTACCACTTCACTTCCTTTCCTATAATAGCCCGTGCAGAAATTCCAATATGTAATTGATCGGGGCCCGAACGGGCAGAACTTTGTCCAAATCAGGCTATCTAGACGGGGCCAGACTCGAAATGAAACGTGGAACCTGATCGGGGTCACAATATATAGCACTACTTGGCAACCAGATCTGGCCCCGGTTAGAACCCGATCAATTATTTGTTCCTATTTTATGGTTTTATCTTAATTTATTTAGATTTTTTTTCGTTTATTAAAACCACATCTGAATTTTCAAAAGCTTAATGTTTTTTATTTTATTTTTATTGCAATAAAACATTTCTTAGATTTTCTTCTAAGAAAATAATAATTTTTTAATAGAACTTTGAGGTTATCGAATTTTAGGATTACATTTACTGTGTATGAATCACAAATTGACAAAACTACCACTTACGTTTTATTTGATAAGAATTCACATTAATAAAAACACGGGCTTTTACATCTCAAGCAGTAAGATGTTTACTATTTAAATGGATAAAAGTGAAATTTATTTTGTAGTAACACAAGCAGTCTCATTAACCATGCTAATACTCACTAAAGTATTTTGCAACGCCATCCTCAGGAATTGCTTGATCTTGTGGCTACCTGATCCGGCCCCAATCAGAGCCACGTCTTTCGTCCTATCTTGGCCATAAATACATAGTATGGCCGATTGGGGCCTAACTTGTAATAGAGAACAAATTTGGCAATTTCTACATGGGAGCCCCAAATTTACCCCTGATGGTGGCTGTCATTTAGTTCTAACCAGACGCACTGTTAATTAAACTCTCGAAATGCAAACTGCTCCGATTAATTAAGATATCTTTTATCTCTTGCAACTAGTACAAGAAAGTTATATCAGTGAATATAGTAAAGTCCCTTTGACTGAGGCTAGCTATACGGTTGGTGTATAAGATGGTTCCAGATAAAGTCTACTGTGTTATACGTTCGGAAAAGAAATTAAGAATGAATTCGATACATGTTACTGTACGCCCGTGAAGAAATTTAGATTGAGATTTGGTAGGGTCCTGGCCATTTTCCCTATATTTAGTCAGGCGCTGATCAGGAATATATTCAGGACCCAATTGACATCGTCACGCTTAAAAACTAAAAGGTTTCTGTCAGGAGAATCCGATCGGGTTCTCACGAGCGAACCCGATTTTGGTTATGCTTTAGTTAACCTACGATGGATATACTTTTTCAAAGAATATGTTTTACTGGTTTAAATAAAATGTTGAATTTTATAATTATAATACTTGAAAGTATATTCTATCTGTGTCTTCTTGATCTTATCCTTGCACGTTTCTTACGATTCATTTCGCACTGAGATAATTTATTTACTTCACTTATTGACGGCTCGCTGTCAACTATTTTATAAAGTAAATAAATTAAGGTACCAAGTCCTCATTAGAATCTTTTCGGGTTCTGGCTGGGAGTGAATAGATTACCAAATCTAAAGCAAAAGATGCAACCTAGTTAGTACCCAATAGATTTGTCTGACTGGAATATCTAGCTGGAATTCTAATTAGCACCCAAGTTTAAATGAGGATAAATTAGTTCCAAATAACTTCTTTTAAAAACGAACTAATTGAACCGAAATAAGATAAACAGGTATGAACAAGAGATAGAAAGAGATAGAGAAGTGACGAAAAGGGATAAACTGGAATATGCAAGAGATAGATAGCGTGTAGAGAAATGTGGATTGAAAGAGATAGAAGTGAATTGAGATTGACATGGTGATAGAAAGGGATAGAAATGTATATAAAGAGATAGAAGGGGATAGAGAAGTGAAGATTGAAAGAGATAGACGTTGATGTGGATTAAATTGAAGATAGACAGGGATAGAGAACTGGAGATTGGAAAAGATAGAAGTGAATTGAGATTGACAAGGAGGTAGAAAGGGATAGACAGGTACACATAGAGATAGAAAGATGTAAAGAAGTTGGGATTGAAAGATATATGAGAGAACGGTGATTGAAAAGAAGATAGAAAGAGATAGACGAGAATGCACAAGAGATAGAAAGAGATAGAGAAATGGGCATTGAAAGAGATAGGCGTGGATGTCGATTGAGATGGAGATAGAGAGACATAGGCAGAGATAGACAAGAGATAGAAAGGGATAGAAAAGAGGTGATTCAAAGAGATAAGCGTGGGTGTAAATTGATATGGAGATATTATAGAAAGAAATAAACAGGGATAGGCGAGAGATAGAAGGAGATAGAAAGGGATAGGATTTCTATCTCATTACTTCCAGTAGGGCACTGCATTAAATCTCAAATGCTATATAGAATGATAACAAAAAGCCGCTTTACAATATTTTGATCAATTAAAAAATGCCAAAGGATTTATTTTCCAAATAGATTTGAGGACACCATGTACAATAAACAATTTATCTTAACTTGGAACGCACAAAATAATTCGTCCGTGTTACACGCGTTTAAAAAGTGCCCTATAGCCGTATAAGAAAATGTAAACCCTTCTTATTATGTTTCCGAGGACTATAACTATTAGCGAGACTATACCAACGTCGATAAACATGTTGGAAAAATAATTTTTCCAAAAATATTTTATTACAACCATAATACGCTTCACTCACTAAAAATGCAACTTATACAATATAAGCGCTTTTGATAATAAGATATAGATTAAAGTTGCAATACTTTTTACTCACTTGATTCATATCTAGTTTCTTTATGACACTACTAACAATTTATCGTCAGCAGGATCACCGTAAAAACTACCGGCAGAATAAATTTTCTATATTAAAATTTCACCTGAACTGATTTCAAAAAGTACACAAGGTAGAAAAAAAATTTTGTTTACAGTGAAAATGTTTTCATTTTTATTAAACATAAAATACTTTATTTTGTTTTTATTCAGAGTAAGTAATTTCATTAGGTCAGTTATTTACTTTACACTGTGACTGCGTAGGGTACTCTTCATTAAGCTTTCAAAATATGAAGTGTTTGTGGCTGAAAGGCAAGGGTGTACTCGTTGCACGGTTCTCGAATTAATATTGAAAACTTAATTTTCTACGTGGTGTTTGAGCGCCACTGTTATGCCCGCAGGATCTCGGTCTTCTGTTTTTAGGTCACAGTGAGGCGGATTTAGGAGAGTAGATGACAATTTCTAACGCTTTCAGGTGGATTGTAGTATTAGGGGAAAATATATATCAGATATTAAAACTACAAATACAAATCTTTCACAACTTAATATAATTTAAGAAGATTGGGTAAGGTCCTCTGTTTGAAAGTTCAAACTGGCGCGTCGTCTAGCGGTGGGTAAAATTTTCGTAGAACATAAATTCAAAAAGATTTCTCTTTCGAATGAGTGTAGAAAGAAATTGTAGCTATATTAGATTAAAAAAATTTTAAATCTATAAAAATACAGCTGGAGCACGCTGGGTCCTTTACTACTTTAGGGGAGTTTTATCATCAAATTTTGATGTGAGAATTTTATAATTATCTTATGAAACATGTAACTGAAAGACGATTCCGTTACATGTTTTGCAAAATTTCAAAACAAAGTTCTAATTGTGTTTTCAATAATAAAATAATCGATTGTTTCACCCATCTACATGTATTTCCCGTGCCGCTGATGCTGGTATAGCGTTCTATTTTATTTTCTTATATATTCAATGCTCTAACTCGAAGTTCCAAAATACGTCTTTAAGACAAGAGACGACTTTTGGACATCAATTGGACTAACATGGACGTCCTAAGGATGTCTTCAGGACTTCATTAGGATGTCAATGTCTTTTTGCCCACTGGGTTATTTTCTAATTTCTATGTACATTCAAGATTTTCATGCCATGACTTTTTTAATACAGAATATTAAATAAACACTTCAGAAAAGTATCAATGAAATTTATTAGACGTATATTTTAGTATTTTTAATCATCACAACTGTTTATCAATGGCGCCAGTCAATCAAGCACATGGAAACCATAGGAGTGATGGAATCTGAGTGATATAATTTTGTTTCGCATAAGGACTAGATATTGTTAGAATATTATTTATTATTATGTTTATTATTATTATTATTATTATTATTATTATTATTATTATTATTTCTCTGTTGATGGGGTTTCCATATGCTGGATTGATTGATGTCCTTAGTAGAAAATTAGAGGTGGTGCTTAAAAATTCATATAATATTCATGTAATATTTAATTGAATGTTCATTTAAGGTTTTTAATCAGTTCTTTTCAGAGCTAAATTTTCTTCGATTGGAAGTTTTTGTGCAGTATGATCAGTTCTTTTCAAAGTTATATTTTCTTCGTTTGAAAGTTTTTTGAATTCCTTAATCAGTTCTTCAAGAGATAAAATTTCTTCAATTGGAAGCTCGAATGATCTAATTATGTCTTCACTCCAAGTATTGCATAAGTTCAAGAATTTATGAAACTTTTCGTCCGACATATTGCATCCGACCTTTTGAATTTTGCAAATTTAAGCTTAAATTTAGATTAATAAAAATGAAAAATCTTTAGACTTTTCAGACATAAAACGAAGAAATTAAAAATGTGAAAATTTTGTTGATGATTGTTTCGCTTATTTTGATGGAGAAATGGTGAAATTAAATTACTTTTCTTCCACTCGACCTAAGACGTCCTACTTTCTTGAAAATTTTATGAATTGCTATTAAATTTTCACAACTGAAAATATTTTTTCCGCTTTACTTAAATGTAGAGGTAGGACGCTTGATAAAGAGACGAATGGTGCAAAACTTTTGTCGTTGAGTTTATATTTGTGATATACAGCCAAGCACGGTTTATCCACAAGCGGTGAACGTGGTTTGCAATTTGTCAACTGAACCGTAGAACGGAGTATGTAGTTAGGAAATAGTTAACTTAATTTGTGCCATTACCGCAAATGATTAATTACTACGTGGCTAAAAAATTCGGTTTACCTTTCTGTACAAACAAATTGGTCAAAATTAGACTTCGTTTAAATTTTATCAAAAAATTAAAGTTAACTGCTCTCAAATAAAAACAAAATGTACATTTACGAATATTGTATATGTTTGTGGTTTAACATTTTAATTCAAATGTTATTCAGAGACAATAATGAACATCACTATTTGCAAAATACTAAAAATATTACTTTATTTATCTATTATTAAAAATATTTGTATTTTCTTCAACAAAAATATCAGTTACATAAATCATTAACAAAAATCTTCATATTAATTTATCCTCCTACTTCTTGTATGTATTAAAGGTTTTTGATTTATAATATATTTCACATTACTTTTTGGATGTTATGAATGTAAATAAGTAATGCGATTTTTTGATAAATTACTAATTATTAATATTATTATTATTGTTATTATTGTTACTTTAAATTTCTTAATTATTATTAATTTTATTTATTACTAATTGATAATTGATGGATCGTTATTTTTGAAGGCAATATCATACACCGCTTACACAGCCAAGAAGAATTGCATTTCATCAGCTAATGCCCACGCTGGTTAAATCTACAGAAAAAACAACCACAATGAAAAGAAAAGCCATTAATTACAGAGGAACTCCAGTTACGAAAGATTTATTTGACAAAAATAGCGAAGGAAAGAAAAAAATGAAAAAAAATCTAAACTCCAAAGAAAAAAAAGATTGCATCCGGAAAGAAATTTACTTCCGAAAATAACAGTGGTACTTCAAAAAAGCAAAAGATATGGTGCTGTCATGACTGTGAATAGGACGAGATAATGCTATAATTTTTACAAAGTATCTTAAATAATTATTATTATTAAAAGATATTGATTTAATTGGATATTTTTTATTTTATTACAAATATCCCTTAACTGGGTCTATTACCCACAGGTATCTTACATAATTCGTCGACGCTGTCGGTGTTCTATGAAAAATAATTATTTACGAGTGTATCATGACAGTATCATGACAGTGCCGTATGTAGTCGGGCTTTGAGATGTTTAGGATATCCTTGCGGTATATATGCATCGTAATTAATTTTTAAAAAACACCAAATTCATCGGTTTTTTCATCGTTTTTTTAAATTTCGTTGTCATTCTTTGTCATGGAAGTATGAATTCTGATTTTTTATTTTAACGAACTGGTGTGAAATTCCAAACCGTACAGTCTGCTTAGCATACTGGAGCCTTCTAGATGCGTGAGCGAAGAAAAAGACAAATCCGTGAGCCAATTAGGAAAACTGGAGCGACTATAACAGCTATAATACAAGCCTCGTTAAGCAAAAATGGTAAGTTTTATATAAACTGGACCGACGCCAGAATGAGAGCATACCTATGCTCTCGAAACTTTGTTTCCAACATTTACCGCTCTAGCTTCCCGAATTTCACTTCGACAAGGAGCAACGATTTCAATGGTCGCGGTGTAAAACCGCAGATCCAAATCATCAAGCCATATCAGAATTCTACGTACCAAAACATCTACATACTTCAACTCATGTAAACCCTTCTCTTTTCTCTTCTGCTTTTATTCATTAAATCCTTCAGCACGAAATTCTACTAATTTTTAATTTTTTAAAAACACCATCTGAGTGGGAATATTACAGTATTTTACTGATTGCACACACTAACATTACGTGCGTTTTATTCCTAAGATTTGAAAATTTCAAAACTGTTCGGCTTTTTACCAATTCCAAATAATGCGTTTATTTTAATGTTACCAGCAAAACTTAAGACGAAACTCTATGTCACATTTTAAAATTACGAAATCTAAATATTTTAATTTTTACCCTCATTGGAATTTTATATTATTTATTCGAAGTAAAAAAAAATTTTTAACCCACGCCTTTTAAAATTTCAATGGACAGAGAGATTGGAATCCCACAAGAAAGATTACCAAGTTCTTTCTCCAAAGACGACCAATGCAATTATACTATTGATTTTATAGTATAACTGATATCAACTGGACTAACCCCGTGGGGGTTGTCCAGTATCCAGGACCAAAGTTGAAAAAAGGACGATGCGAATCATCCAGATCTAACACGGAATTTCTACGCAATTTATGATTATTTGCATACAGTTTACGAGTACGTTGTCCAGAGTCAAGCTCTTTTACCATATTAACCCTTAGTTGCAGGGTGATATCGTGGGTTACCACCAACTTAACTTCAGATTTTTACTATTTAATTAATTGTTAACGTATTTAGGTCGGGGTTATATTACTCATTTGCTCATTTGTTGGTAAGAGAACATAAAAATATAGTTTATTTGATATAAAAATGCCTTATTTTTCGAAAAAATTCATTTTTGATGATGCTATTCTACATGATAAATTGAAAATCTCTACTCGGGGGTTTTTGAGGTCGCTGATTACGAATCTAAAGTCAGAATTTCGAAATTTTCAATTAAAGATGGCGGTTCCAAAATTTTGAGAAAAGGGGTATATACACTTGAAAATTTCTACTGGGGGGTTTTTGGGGTCGCTGATTACGAATATGAAGTCAGCAGCAATTAGTATGCTTTGGATAGCTGTCTACGGATCCTCGCACTTCCTATCCGTATTATGCGGAATTATCAAATCATTTGTAAAATCAATTTTGTTAATGATTGTAAAAAGAAATTATTACGTATGTTCACATTTGTAAAAAAAAAAAGTATCAGGAAAAACATGAAAATACCTAAACACTATTTCAACTAATTATTTTCAATTGTATTATTTTAATATCAGATTCGTAATGAAAAAATCAAGAAATTAAATAAATGCATACATTATCAAAATAAAAGTGCATATTCAAAGTCTCATCTACAATTTCGAAGATTTAAGTATCGATGTAAACTATATTTGATTAACCAATTTGAAGTTTGATTTAGTAACTTCAAATTCGTAATCAGCTATCCCAAAAACCCCCGAATAAAGATTTTCAAGTGCATATCCCTCTTTTTTCAAAATTTTGGAACCGCCGTCTTGAATACACAATCTTGAATTGAAAATTTCGAAATTCTGACTTCAGATTCGTAATCAGCGACCCCAAAAACCCAAGAGTAAGAATTTTCAAGTAAATTCACTGAACAGAAAAATTAGTGCAGCAAAGGGTTAATAATAATTCGGGCCAAAAAAGTGACACGGATCTGGAACCTAATCTTTACTATAGATTTAATAGAACTTGCTAAAAATACACACGATTAATAGGGTTTTACAGGATTCACAGGATTTAGATTCTTTACAGGATTTGAATACCGATACTGGTTATATTACTGACAAGATGTTAACGATGTTTGTTGTATTGTCGGATATTTTGTTCGTAATAATCATGAAGTAGTATAAGGAGACCGACTCCGTATGTTGAAAGTGACTCCATTTCGAGGGGAGACAGAAGTAGAATTTTCAAAGTGCAGTCCCATGTCGGCAGAAAACGTCGGCGTAAAGCAGAAACTCATGACAGTAACAGAGATAGGCAGATCTGTTTATCTCTCTCACTCTCATGAGTTTCTGTTTTACGCCGACGTTTTCTGCCGACATGCGACTGCACCTTTACACGCCAACTGACACGAGCGCTTGTGCGGAAAATGTAGGAATTACTATATCACCATAGCACCATAGTAACAGACGACAGATAGCAGACGACAAAATTATCGTCTGCTATCCGTCGTCTGCTACAACGGTGATGTAGTAATTCCTACATTTTCCGCACAAGCGCGCAAGTCAGTTGGCGTGTGAAAATTCTACTTCTGTCGTCCCCCGAAATGAGGGACATTTTATGTTCAAACTATCGTAGGTGATTGGTCTCCTTATATTACTTTGTTGTAATTATTTTCACTGAAAAACATTTATCTTCGAGAAGATCATCATTGACTGTGTGAATGTGAATGTGTGAAGGTAAGACTTTACAAGTTACTCAGGCTCATGGTCAAATAAGAAACATACTAGAACAAAAGAGCGAATGTGGTTAGTGTAAGTGCAATGATTTATATTGTCTGTGGTTTCCCTGTAAAAAGGGTAGCATTGAGGCAGGTTACATGGCATTAAAAAAATTGTACACTTTAATACCTATAAACCTAAACGAATTCCGTTTTTGTCCGGAATTAAATTCAACGATATTCAAATGCATTGATTGTAATCGATATATCTAGTCTGAAAAAGCATTAAATGACATTTGACTTATTTGGTAATTCAATAGCATTAAATGTCATCGGTTTCAATCCATACCTCTGCTCATAGAAGGCATTGTATGGCATTCAACTAATATGATTATTCAATGGCATTTAATCAATGACATATGATAAAGAAGCCACTTTAATGCCGTATTTTTTTGTGGATTCAAAATGACACAAACGGAAATAGTCGAATACCAAGAAGCGCATTCGGACAAAAACGGAATTTGTTTAGATTTATAGGCATTAAGCTGTACAATTTTTTCAATGCCTTATAATCCACTTCAATGCTCTCCTTTTTACAGGGATGACGTGTGCTGAATGAACGAACAGATGACAATAATGATTTTACTGTTCGCATACAGCTTAATGTTGAGTCTCTGCTAAACATTTTAAATTTAAATCATTTTAATTTAAATTAGTGACTTAAATACGCGTTGTAAAATATTTGTAATAATATATGTATATGTATAACAAGATTCAATTATTGACGTTGACGGTTGAATTTTTAGACGAGACTGATTCTCTCTGGAAAATTCGACGATAATTATAAGAGGTTTAGTGGTTAAATAAAACGAGACCATATATCGTTCTATTCCAATTTCGCAGGATTCGATTTACTGTTTTAATTCTGAATTTATGGTAAGGAATTCTATCGATATTTTTATCCCTAATTAATAATTGCTTTTATGAAAAATATATTTTTTTTAATTATAACAATAGATAAGATGACGCCACAGTTTTAACTGCGATCTTTATTCGAGCAAGTACTATAAATTTTTCTACAATCTTTTCCTGTTTCTTAATTCTCAGAAAGTAGTTTTCAGCTTAGTGAGTTCGGTATATCAACGGCGAAAATCGAAGCTTCTTTTCACTTCGATATCCATGAGCCATATAATGGATAGGAAGGATTCGCTTCGGCGTATATCTCTGTGGCCGTTATCGCGATTCGTCGCTTCCGACTTTAATTTAAATAAAAATACTCTACCCAAAGAAACATTTCAGAAGTTTCTTGAGAAGGAGTATCTACGAGCTTAGACACAAAACTGAGGTGGGCTCGCTGGAGGAATTCAATCTCGTTAAAAACATTAGAAGATCTTTTACAGTGTTACTATCTTTGGCTAAAAAGACGGAATTGAGTCAAAGAATTGTTCTCGGAAGACAATTTCGTCTGGAGATTTATTTATAGATAGACGTTTTCGCCTTTGAGGTACGACTCAATACAAAGCAAGATTTGAAATAAAAGCTACAAAGGATTTAGGACTCGGTCTTCTTAGTTTTCTACTGTGAAGAAATATTTCCTGATCAATAATAACATTTATAAATAGATACTGTTTGCACAGGTAAAGGTGCTATTTTAAAAAATATATCATTCGCGTAAGTTTAGAAATCATTTATTTAATTACAAGTACAGTTATAATAATATGTGGTTATATTTAGTGTTAAAAGATGAAATCAGAGTATAAGTGCAACGGAGATGTTACTCTAATCAAGGATCGGTTTAGACTGATTCTGGTCACAGTCGAAGGACTGGACCTTAG
>JAUEJJ010000001.1:9116053-9135771 GCA_032164275.1 Synergus coniferae
AGTATTGTTAATAGAATACAATAAATACTCCTCATGAATCAATAAGCATAAAAATTCATTAAATTTACTATATTTAACCAGGTTTGGATGCAAATAGGAGCACGGACGAAAATAGGTGCATTTACCTTACAGCACTTTAAAATACACACACAACTTTGTCAAAATAAAAAAAATTGTTAGAAATCGGTAAAATACGTATCGTCTATTAAAATCATTTAATAGAAATCATTCGCAAACGATTGTGTAATTTGAACGTATCCAACCTGTATGATTTCAAATGTCCACTAGTAGGAATTTTTGAACATATACTAATATAAAAATACTCATTTATTATTTCACATATATAGAAATTCATTTTTATAAATTGTTTATACTCTTCATTTTCTAAAACAGAAATCCATATAATGCATAAAAAATTGTAAAATTTATTTTTAAAAAATTGAAATTATCATACTGAAAATCCAGCATGAACCCAAGAACCTTAATCGCAAACATGATGAGAACACTAGTATCAAGCAATGTGAGCAATTTCACTGTAAATTAATTATCCACAAATTAGGTATAGTAATATAATAAGTATATATATATTAAGCTTTAAACTTACTGCAATGTTAATGCTAATTTGAGTTCGGAAGGTAGCGATGTCTTCCTCATACTGCATTTTCATAAACTGTGCTCCAACTTTGCATACAATTCATCGAATTGATCTACATTGTGTAAAACTTTCCATCATTGTTATGTCTGAAGTATAGGAATAATCTGTTATATTTAGCAAAATTGCTCTCATTATGTCACTAAAATTGGGGCACACTCTCCAAATTCATCGCTGCAATTGGGATTACATCCATTTCGTCTGACACTTATTTGCTTTACTTTTATATTCTTTACCTAACAACTAACACTCTGCGCAAAGGATACACTGTAAAAAAAGATGTGTAAAATTACACTAGGAATTATTGGACACAAAATACCGAATATTTATAGGTTAATATTACCGAAATATAGTGGAAAAAAACTAAGACATAGTGTAATATTACACGCGCAGTTTTTGTTACATTATACGTATTAAATGGAAAGGTAGTATAATATATGTGTAGGAGATGGTACCAGTATGGTATCAGGATATTCCGAGAAAGGTGCATGCATTACCATAATCCAGAGGGATGGATAGAATAACTCACCTATTCAATTGTACATTCATACTCAAAATGTGATTAGCATTCAACAATTGAATAGGATATAAATAAACTACCAAGCACAATTCTTGGACATATGTTTTTATAAATAATAATCTCGGTAAGAACGTTGAATCATATATATATATATATATATATATAGATCTGAATATCTGAAACGAACAATTTAGAGGTAACTGAATTTACTCCACATGTTTAGTTTTTATAAAGGTTTTTTCACTGGAGTGTAGGGGATCAATTATGTAACTTCACTTCACTCTCACCTCACCTCACTTTCACCTCCCTTCAATTTTTTTCGAAATCGACTCCGCCTTTTAATTTTGACGTTTTAAAATGTACCGATAACATTAGAGACCTTATGGTTAGATGAATGAAATTTTTATGTCATTGTGGATAGCAGAAGATGTTTAAAAAATCTTGTCAGTGGCGGATTTACCAGTAGGCTGAGTAGGCTGGAGCCTAGGGCGGCAGATTTTAGGGTGATAAATTTAGGGCCAAAGTTTTAATTAATATGACTGAGAACTCGGATATCAAATTATAAAAGTCGGTAGGAGCGGCACAATTTGTATAGTCTACTAGAGGCAAATGTGCAAATCCGCCACTGAATCTTGGGTATCAATACTTCTACTATGAAACTACGATCATAAACAAAGTCTCTGACCAAAAGGCTTTGAATGTCATCGGTACATTTTGGAACATCAAAATTCGAAAGTGCTATGGATTTCGAAAAATATTGAAGGTAGGTGAGAGTGAGGTGATAGAGAAGTGATAGTGAAGTGAAACTGTCATCCCAGTGTGCACTTTATGTCTCTAAAAAAAGCGTGCACTTTAAGGGTTAAATACATTAAAAACTATCAACTTTCTGTATACAATAAGTTTTACCAAAAGAATTCTACTGATGGATTTCAGAGATATTTCACTTATATTCACATCGATTCGTTATACAATTGAAAATTTATAGTGTGCACTATCAAAGTGCAGTGCAATGGAACGCAATAAATTGTAATGTTAATGTTAACCTGCGTTGACTTCGAAAGTAGTGTACATCATTCTAAGTATTTACAATAATATAATATTAAATATCAAATAAGGTAAACCGACCATTACTGGGACAGTTAAGAAAAGCTAACCCACACAAACACCATTTTTAAGTTGTGAATTGTAATTTTTGGTACAAAAACTAATATAACAAGTGGCTAATACATTATTTTATCGATTAGAATGAGAAATACGTTATTAATTTTATATTTAATATAAATGGATATTTTCGAAGCTAGCCAAATCGCCCATTAGTGGGACAAGTACTTTTGGGCATATCCTTAAGTGGGACACAAAAGAAGCCAATACTGGGACAAGGGAAACCCAATTGAGTTTATCAAAATAAAATGCTACAATTTACTTATTATTATAAAATGCATTTGAAAACAAGAATCGATTATTATAAATCATGAGAAATCAAGAGAAATTTATTTTTCTTTATTCATCTTTATTTATTTATTTCTTTATTTATTTATTTATTGAAAAATTAAATTTATAAGATACTACCATTAAATTATTAACCAATGCAGTTGTCAAACTTTCAGGTTAAAATTGGAAGTTGCAATAAATTACTTCGAACAACTTTTTTAGTATAAAAAATAATTGGACTGCAAGCGTGCAGCTTATAAACAATATTTTAAATATTTTACTAACACAATTAAGCGAACTTTAATTAAAAACACCGCGAAAGAGACCGACCCAGTAATGGAAAACACAAAATTGTGCAACTCAGGTTCAAGTGTCCGAAACTGAGACAGTCAGCGCCATTTCGTCCCGGTTTAGGCAACTTCCTCAAAAATGAGTCCAAATGCGGGACATTCAAATATTCATCATTTATTGAATAAAATCGCTAAAAAAGGTATGCACTTTATTCTGAAATACATATATTAAAAATGTGCAAAAATATTACTTTTTCTATTAGTGTAGAAAATTTCATTAATACAAGACTATAAAAAACTTATCAAAACAAAAATAAATAGTAGTAATAACTTCATAAGACTTTCAAAAATACTAGAATATTTTTACTTTTATGATTCAAGGTAGCATATAAAAGATACTCAACGATGTTATTATTGTCCCTGTATTAGACATACTTTTTACGTTGTCCCAGTAATAGTCGGTTTACCTTAGTATATTTTCTGGCATTTTATAAGAAAAAAACATGAAGTTTTCTTTACTGTACGTAAACAAAAATTTAATTCTAGTAATACTTTTTTACATGATTGCAATGCAAATGAAATATAGATGTTGTTAAATGGGCAAATTCGACTAAATTATCAGGCTGTGTCGAATTGCCCATTTATATGCACGTCACTTGATAATCGAACGTTCGGAATATCGGCTCTTGCAATTACAATCTAGACTATTGAATCAGGGATTCTAATTAGATTTGTAATTTACTTTGTTTCTCACGATATTTCAATAATTGCATTTACCAAAAATGTTTACTATAGTTCTTCCTCACTACTAAAGAACTGATTACACCGAGATAAACAATAATTCCATTAAAGAGTACGATTTTCGTGATTACTTTATGGACATCACCTACTATTGTTTCACAAGGATTTCCGTCGTATACCGGTCAGTGCTCGGAAAACTTTACGTATAATAACCGAGCTGAGGAAAACTGAAAAACGTCTGGAAGGAAAAATAATTATGTTACGTCGTAACACCTTGAATTGTAAACTACGAGTATACTTTATGTTCGACTTTACGTGCGAAAATATGAATCGAGATCTGCTGAAAGGTAGAAGGAAGGGGGGCTGCGAAAGAGTGAGAGTGGGAGATTGTATGCATGTGTGCGAGTGATCGGCGTTGGCTAGCCCTCAGTGATTAATTACGAAAAAGGGTACAACGTACAAATTGGGGATCATTAGGGGCATTTATGGTTCGGCACTCCGGAATATTGCGAAAAAATTACAGGTAGAACATGTTTATAATAACAGGGCCAATAAAATCGAGAATACTTAAAATAGGATGCGATTCAGCCAAGGAGAATTAAATAAATAGAATAATTATGATAAAAAACTTGGCTGAATCGTTAAAGATAAAAGTCTCACCTTTACAGCGGAATCAGAACAGCAAAACTCGTACAGGAGAGAAATCGCCGTTGATGACTGTTGCCCATTGGTCTGCACTGTCGTTGTATCTTCTCCCCAAAAGTCTTTGCTTCGAACCGCAGATGTAGAGTCTAACATGAAAATAAGAAGGCAACCGCGGCCATAACTGCTCTTTTTCCCTTTTCAGGAATAAATAAGCCCAGATAATATTTAGATAAGCAAACCTACCGACATATTAATGATAGGGGTAGTAATGTTGAACCTTCCTCACTGGAACAAGCTTAAGGTCTTGGAAGATCAACCAAAAAAGCATCAAGATACGTAGAAGCAGCGGAAACCAGAGATATCGAAGTGGAGGTCACCAGACAGTAGAAGCCTCGCTAGAATGAAAGTGACGACAGATCCTAGTCCATGACTTAATGGAGGATAATCCTTGCAAATTTCTACTCTTAATCCTCATAGATTAAGAGGCCCACAGCAGTGTACCTAAGAGGGGGAAGGAATACAAAAAATATATTAATAAAAATACTTAGATCTAAGCGTTGACATGAGACAAGGAGTGCCGAAATTATTGAAACTGTCGATCATTGCTAGGAAATCAAGATTAGGAGGTTTTATTTTATTTTTGTGACATGTAGAAAATCTACCACATCACAATCAATTTCTCATAACTTGTTGGTTGCACGTAATTAATTCAGATATTAAACGTATGCCATTAAAATATACAGAAGTCTAGATTCTATGAGAGTTTTTGTTTTTAAATTACGACCAAAGGCAAAATGAGTACATAGGGCGAAAATATATCAGAAAGAACCCTTTTAGAATGTGGCGGATATATGGCTGGTAATCTATAAAAATTCTCATACCTTACATAGTCATCTTTGCAATTGCAAAGCTGAATATTCTTTCCCATTTCACATAAGTTTTGAATTGGAAAGTCAATCGGCTCAGAGTTATCGATTACACTATTCGTGAGTAAGATCGAAACCAATTGAGAGGCTATTGCAGTAACACCACTTGAGTTAAAATTCAAACTTGACTTTTACAAATATTTTAATATTGCTTGTCATCTACCAGGGATAATGAAAAAAGCTTGTCATTTTTCATAGTTTTTCTACATGAAGAATACTCTGGCATATAGCCAACGTAGCTCGGGATTCGATATCTAAAACGAACATACTGAGTTTAATGTGTTTAATGGTCGACGACGTTGGCGAATTTTGAGAAATATTATGGCCTCTCGGCTGCCGATTTCAGCGTCGCAAACGATTAACATCACCTCTTTTACTATAGTTTTACAGCCGAATTTTATTAAACGGAAGGCACGAAAATGTATATTTTCTGAAGTGCGAGGAAAATTACATTCTTTTTAGTGAAATCTGCTTGTATTTCAACTATAATAATAATTTTTCGCTGCTTTCCCCATGGGAGCTTGAACATTGTGATTGGAAATTCCGTTCACACTCTAAGGCTTATCGAGCCTGTCCTTTAATTCGCCCTCGTCGGAGATTCTTCCTCCACGTCCAGTACTTTCGTACTTGCGCCACGTTTATTTCGAGAGGATCTCTTCGAAATACTCGAATCCCTTGACTCTTTTTTTCATTCTATCCTTACTATGAAACTAGGTCTCATTTCTAATTAGGAAGTCCAACCAAAAAGAATTTCTTCTCTCAATGTTCAGCAGAGAATATTTTCTTTCACTTGTTCTTCCTTATTGACTTAAAAAAGCGAAATTTTTTATGTTTGGGTTCGTCAATCTCATCTTTTCCAATGTATAAATTGTTTCATATTATTATAATGGCGAATGGTATTCATGAATTTGTTGGCCAATACCTCTACTAGTAAAATAACACAATTTTACTTACTAAATGGTGAAAATTATTACTTTTATAACACAGTTAGATAAAATTGGACTTATTTCTTGCAACATAAATGGACCATATAATTTCTTGTAAATATTTTGACACTAAATCCAAATCCAGCCGCAGAATTGCTATAGCACATTAAAATTTTGAGATATTATAATCTTAAAGTGCCAAGGAAATGGTTTTCCCTATTTAAAATGACATCGTATACGACGTCATATATATGACATTGTACAACATCATATAAGATGTCGTAATTTGGCATAATATACGACGTCGTTCACGATGTCGTTTACGATGCCATTTATGAGGTAGTTCATAACTTCCTGAAGGATAAAGTAAAGATAAGGAATAAAGAAGGATTATAATTAATTGTTACTATAATCCTTTATAATTCGTAAAATTCCTTGAAAACATTTTTTGCTAATTCCTATCTACGCTATCATCTATTATTATTCTTCTGTTTTAAAATCCATCTTAGAGCTGTTGAATTCGATTTATTTACTTAAAACCATTTAATAATTTGTCAATGCCTTTTTACCCACTGGGATGTCCCTTCAGAGATGTATTAGTGCATGAGGCTCAAGAATAATGTGTCTCTTCAGAGATGTTTTAGTGAGTCTTGTAGGGTGTTTCAAGTTACAATAATTAATGAAGATTTTTTATGGTCGCGTTACATGGATACTTCTAGGGTTTTGGGCCAGTTGGCCTAGCGAGAGTCTCCTCTCACGGACGTTTAAGTCGAGATATGTGCATTTAACCTTCACGTATGAGTTCGTAGTGTACTTCTGTGAGTGCAGATTTTCAAGCATAAGGGTCTTTTGCAGATTTAAAAAGGTTTCTTACCATCGCCGGTGGTCAGAGTCGTAATTATGAATTAGGTACTGTGACGTGGTACTTTTTATACCACGCACATTACCGAAAATTACCTATTTCTTTATAATGTTAAGCACAGAGTAACCACGGTTGTTTGCATACAATTAGTCAGCTGATTGGAGCACATGAGCTCTCAAACAATTGGCTGACCAACGACAACAACAATCCGTATTTGGAAAACCATACTCACAATTTATCATACTCACACCTTTTGTTCTTCTATCTTCTCTTCACATGTTTAACTCTGAGCCATATGGTCTCAAAGCAACATACACACATACTCACAGTCGACATCTATATTTCGCATCGCTAAGGCCCGAAGAGGATCCTGGTCAAAGTGCATGGACTAGGACGATGACATCGTTCTCAGCTGTCAAATCCATTGTTGTTAGCCGGCTGGCTATTTATTGTAGACCTGGCACTATCCCTGGGCCGAGCGCATTGTCGTGGGTTATCGATCGTCGGCGTTTGATCATCAGCAATTACCTCCTAAGTTAAATCTAAGTTTAGTTGACTCTCGTGGCGCTGCCTGTTTCCGTACACGCCACGAGACCGAAAGAGAACCTCACCACACGGCACACCTCGTTCACTCTGTGCTCAGCGTCATTAAACGAAAGTTCGCTTAAAGTTCGCGAGTATTTTCACGTTCATTCTTTTACTGTGGCTTGTTTTGCCGATCAATTGATTAACTTTGTGGTTGAACCATTGGAAAGATTAAGGAGCTGATTCAATCATCTCATTACAAACTAAAGAGATTAGAAATGTCAAATTCTGAAAGAGGCAATGCCCGTGGTAAACGCCCACTTTTCGGAAGTCGCTTTGGTCCAAGTGAGGTGGAAGTTCTCTTCCACTCAATTGATTGATTAATTTCATATATTTACTCTACCATATTGATGAATTCTTGAAATGTTTCTTTTACATGTAAATGACTTAGAATAACCAATAGAAATGATACTTTGACGGACAATGGTGCGTACTACATTAATTTGCTCGAGTCACGATAAATTCTCTTCGGTTAATTTGCTGATTAAATTGCTCAGTAATGATTGTTTTATTTGAATTGATGGTGCTGTTTCTCTGACCCTCCCCTCTCCGCGGTTGTAACATAGTATACATTACTGGTTGGTCTGGCAAGATCAAATGAAATTGGTTTCAATAATAATTAACCATCAATAGTTTTCTCTTTTGTTCGTTTTCATAGCAAAACGAACTGGCGCTCAAATGCATAAATTAATGTTTAATTTTTTAACCTCGAAATAATCTAAATTTTTGTAGCCTAATTTCAAATAAGTAGCTTAAAATAAGTCAATAATCTCAATCACGGTTATAGTATAATACATAATTATGAATTAGCCTGATTAAGCAAACGATTATAAATGATATTTACAATTAGGAAAGATGCTCACAACCCTTTATCAATCATGTGATGATTACATGTTTATTGAGAATGTAATTGATGAGTCAATTATTATAATAATTAACGAATTATTCATTAACGATAATTTGATAGTCGCATGGACGTGACACTAGATATTGACAAAAAAAGCATTAAAATTACAAGAAATGTCTAGCATGCAAACTTTTGGCAGTCTTATCACAGAAGTTCTGTTTTAAAAAATCTTATTTTAATATGCATGGAACACTCACTTTAAATTAATAATTATTATCGACCTTATGCCTGCTTGGAATAGATATCAAGGCTACATAATACGATTAATTGGAGGAAAAGACTGGGTTGCTGATAGGAGAAGCTCATTGTCTTTCCAGTGAAATATAGAACTGGAATAATACTAAGATATAACCCTAAATTTGTAAGTATTTCCCACTCTCGATTAGGACCCACTCTATTTTCGCATTGTATGACAAATTTGAATTCTCATGCCGTGCGTTATGAGAGGACAGTGAAGACGGGAATTAAATCTTGGAAAAAAAATTTGTAATATTGTACATTTCATTGAAATTTTTGTATAGTTAACGTACCTTTTTGTATGATAATCGTACATATATCGCGCATTAGTCAAAATTATCGGGCATGTACTATATAATAATTATCATACGTCTGGCAACACTGTCGGATGCAGGTATGCTGGGTTTGAATGTGTAGGTTCATAAATTTCGTAGAAGATAAAGACTAGTGTATTCTTACTACGATATATTATAGTTTTTTTTTTAAGTGGCGATGCATGGGTCTTCCCATGGATCGTCCCTTTATTTTGTGTTTTTATATTAGAGTTTTGAATCCAAAATCCCTTTATTTGTGTTTTAGGAAGCATACGCATAAGCAGCATACGCATTGAAGTTATGCTAACGCGGTACCAATAATTTAATACGCCAAAGAAAATGAGGAGGAGTTTTAGTCGGTAAGAATCCGACACTATCCGAACATCTGGGTGTGTTATGCAAGATTTCCCATCCTCACCAAAAAAAAAGGTACTCACTGGTTTTCAATGATTATAGTGGCTGGTTTTTTTAAATTATAATGAGACCTTCAGTTACCAATTATGTAATATTAATTATAAGTAACATAATTATACTAACGCCGCGAGCAGTGACACTATAGTTAAACGTAGAACCCTAATTTTAATGCTGTTCCACGACAGAATACTAAACGTAATGTAAACGACGATTAGCCGAAAATTAGAGATTCCAAGAGATCATTCTCACTGTCTAGTAGTTTAAGGATGTACGTCAGTCATAAAACGAAATCTAAAAAAAATTTTCTTTCCTTCAAAAATTGAAAATATAAGGCGTAATGAATATCATCGCGAAGTTTCAAGTCGCCAGTCTACGTATTTATTGAAATATGATTTTAATTTAACATGAGCTCTTATGGGAAAACGGAAAAAATGCGTCCTAAATGGTCTTCTGAGGAAAAAAGCATAAAACGAAATCTAAACTTTTTTTATTAGATTAAGAAATATATAGTTAAACAAATCCCGAATCATTGTGGGCATACATTTTTCACCACCTACTACCGATTATAGTGGAAATTTTGTAAATTAGAAAAAAAAAACACGTCGATTTTTAAGATGGAAAATTTTGAAGTGAGGAAATCCGGCAACGTCGCTTCACTTTTGTGGAAAGTAGCGGAAGCAGTACTCCCAAAGTTGGCTGCCTGCGTGCGCAGCGCTCGTTGCCTTCTCGGCTCTCGCTAGAGAAATTCTGCTATTGGCCAACATCTGGCGCGCGATTCAAAATCGAATTAATTTAATTCGGTTTTGAATTGCGCGCCACATGTTGACCAATGGCACAATTTCTTCAATGGGAAGCCAACGTGCGCTATGAATTGCAACGTTGCCGCTGTGGTAAAAGCTGTCGCCGCGCAGTAGTAGTGTGTATTGGTATACACCAATTTCTAAGTGTGCGCGAGACTGCACTTTACCGAGATTCAAAAGTTTCGTTGTCCACGCAGCTTCGAGTACACGTAGAATGAATCCTGCCTGGGCTAAATTTTTGACGTAGACGATAGCGGACGTTCATCCTTAAGTACGCCTCTCTGTGGCTAAAATCTTACTAGCCCTGCGTCAGTAATCAGTAATTAAAGTTAAAAATAAATAACCTGTAATTTAAGTAAATATCTTTTGATACTAATTGCTTAGACTAGTCTAATCCGTTGTGAATGTCGTGAAGGTACCCATACCAATCTCTAGCTAGCCAGGTTTGTACGTTCAATATTCATGATACGAGACCCCATATCCGTGGTATTGTTCTAGCGCGGAGGGTGGAAATACCGTGAGACCGGGGTCGACTCCCTCGACCCAGAGTCTCTTTGCGCTTAGCCTAGCCTTCAAGTTACTCCTCCTCATTTTCCGACACAGTGTTCTCCACCCCTTTCTCATCCTTCTTCTACTGTGGGATTTACGCGGACTTAGATCCTGGTTTCAGGGAGGTTGTCACCGTCTACGTAGAACGAAAGAGCATTAAGCTTATCTAAGTTTTATGATTGATTACATAGCCTGTTTATGTTTATGCTTCAGTATGAGAGCAAGCGTTTACAAGTATGACGACATGACTTACCGGCCATTTCCGAGACGATAACACCCGTGGCAAGAAGTGAGTGTAGGGTTCAAAATAATGTTACGGGTTTTAGTATCTTGTATGAGATTCGGTTGATAAATTCAAGGTTGTGCTATAGTCACATCAATGTAGTATCTTAGATTACATTCATCTGAATACTGTATTAACAGAATGAAACTGTTTAGATAACACTGAAGGTTAGAGCTATCCTTTTCTAGTAAATGTTAGAAGTGCTAAATATTAAAACAATTTATTGACAAATTTGAGGTAATATTTAGAATGTCTTTAAGATATAGTGTGGCGTTGCAAAAATATTGTAAATATATCTTAAAGACGCGGAAATAGATACTATATGGTAATAAAGACGTTGTAAAGGTAATTGATAACAATTAAGTTTCAATAACAACTTTAGTTCAAGAACTTTCGTACAATTAATTAAATAGTGAGAACATTTGAGGCATTTAATGAGGCCTTCATCTCCATGGTTCATGACAAAAAACAGAATTCAAGGTCATTAAACAATTTTTGAATATATTTTAATTGGTTACTATGTAATTTTAGAACTAGACATCCCAATGGACACAAGTGACAAAGACGATTTCAAAACGTACTAGGTGTTCACTTTAGCCCCCTTAGCTTCAATGGGAAGATACGTGTAGTGTATCAAGATTTACTCTTGAAAATGATAATAAAATTAACTCAAGTGATAATTATTAAGTTTTCAGAAGATTTAATTAAAGGTATATAAGATATTTCAAAAAACTCCAAGTGATAATTAATTAACTGTAATCAAAATATTTAAAGTTATTGTAAAAGATTTTAGAAAAATCAATGTAGATTTTATACGATTTTACAGGTTTTAAATAAAAAATTTAATTGAAAATCTTTAAACTCATTTCAATTTTACTATAATTTCTTAAAAATTTCTTAAAATACCTTGAAATCTTTGAAACTCTTTGGAATTCTTTTAAAATCTTTAAAAATCCTTCAAAATTAACACACTCTTAATTTTATAAAAGAAATCTGTCCGCTGCTCTGAAACATCCTCATTGAACCTTGCGCTTCATGCTCGCGACGCTTAGCGAGCTGACGCTCGCTTATCAAGTTTGATCGCGGTGACATGCTTTTGGTTTAATTACTTTAGTTTTAAATGAAGAAGAGAACTATTATAACTTACTTAAGGTTCCATCGATCATGAGGAATAAAATCTCATTTGGACACTCGCGCTTCGCGCCTGCTATTTGATTTCAAAATTATTTAAACCTCGCAATCCGCTCTTGGCTGTGTTCCCCTTATAATATAATAGAATCAAATAAATAGTTAAAATACAATTAAAAGAATTATCTTGATGATGGTGATATAAAAAATTGGCTCAAAAATTTAATTTAAAATATTCCAATACCATTTTCCATATTAAAAAAAAACTATGCCTACAGTCACACAGGTAGATAGACGTAGACTTGTTTTTTGGATTCAGAGGCTTTCAAAACGTAGATATTTCACTTAAAAAAGGTAGGGGGGGGGGCGTAAAAGTTTATACAAATCTAATACTGTCTCTTACGAGAACATAAAAATATAGTTAATAAAATTTTTTAACCCGATACCTGTATCGCTGTTTTTTACCTACGTTAATCGTATAGGGGGTGAATTGACCTTGTGTCTTGAAAACGTAGTAGATATGTATAAAAAATTCTGGAAAAATTCATGGATCACTCTGAAACCTTTTATTTTATGGTAAAATTATGGAATTTGATATTCCTTAAATCAGAATAATAAATAATTAAGAATAAACAATCAAATTCGTAAAAAAATTTTATCGTTTGAGTTTTTTATTGAGTTTTTACCCTCCGATACGGGAATAGAGTTAAATCATCAGAAATCGCTTAAAATACTTTGAAATATTTGAAATTCATTTCTAACTAAAAAAAAAAGGAAAGCTTTCGGAAAGAAAACTCTTTCCGACGCTTTCCGAATTCTATGTGAGTTTTTCTTCCGAAATCTTTCCGAATCGTGCCATTCCAAAGGTTTGTGATTTATTTCCGAACGTCCCAATAACTCGTTCCGAAGTAATTCCGTAGTGTCGCACTACTTACTTCATTCCGAATTCTTTCCGAATTCAGTATGATAGTAGACACAAGATGAATCTTGGATAATAATATTTATCAATAAGTAACATAATGGTGAGCAAGAAACGAAAAAAGAAAAAAAGGAAATTCAAGATATTATTAACCACCCCTAAGAAGTTCTATATCCATATCTTTCACAGCATGCTCTCTGGATTTATTACATTCTCATGAGAGAGAATGTATTAGATTTGTGTAAAATTTGACCCCCCCCCCCGTTTTGTCAAATGTCCACGTTTTGAGACCCCCTGAACCCAAAAAACATGTTTTTAAGAATGTGTCTGTCTGTCTATCTATCTGTGTGTGTGCTTGTGTGTGCCTGTCAGTCGGTATATTTTTAGTTTGTGTGCACGATAACTTTCGAAAGAATTGACCGTTTGGATTGGCCTTTTGTATACACTTTTATTGTCCTAAAATGAAGGTCAAGTTCGTTAGCCAGCCATTTTGGATAAAAATTCAAAAAGTTGGAGCATTTTGAACATTTTTGAAAACAATTTTTTTAATTTAAAAATTCTATTTATGAATATTCGTAGTACTCAAATAGTCGAACAATTTATCCTTATGACACTTTTCGATAAAAAAATAATTGTCAGACTTATAACATTTCAAAAATTCGAAAAAAAATCACAATTTGAAGCCAAACAACGCACGATATGAAAAAAAGCCAAGAGATCAAAAATGTTTCTTTTTAAACGCTCTAGAATAATGGCATAAAAATTTTTGGAATGTATTTTAAAAAAGTCGAGCGCGAAGCGCGAGTGTCCTGATGAGAATGTGATCCTTAAGGTCGATAGAACTTGAAGTAAATGAGTTCTCCTCTTCGTTTAAAACTAAAATAATTAAAACAAAAGTACATAGTATTGATAAAGGTAGTTAAGCGCTCGAGCATCCTCAAGGGCGCGAGCGCCGCGAAGCGTGCAAGCGTCCCGAAGGGCGCAAGCGCACGAAGCACGCAACACGGAGCGCGACTGCGACGTATTATGAGAATGTGCCTGCGAAGCGGGCAGATATTTTTAATCTTTTGAATCCTCAAAATTATTAGAAATTCTTTGAAACTGTTTTTCTCCTAATCTTTAATTTTAATACAAAAATGTAAAGGGTGTCCATAAATATATTTCCAGAAGTATTTATTAGAATGAATATTAAATTTCAATGGATGTGTGACGACTAAGTAGCCATCAGTTATCTAACGTACAATAGTACAAGAGTAGGGAAAATTGGAAAATCAAGGTGACAAGCGAGCGCAAGCCATCTGAAAATTCAGAAGTCGACTGATTCTCAGCCTGACAATTAGGCATAATTGTGTGCCAGCCTCTCGCATTCAAAGTAGATATGTGAGGTAATATTCTTCACTCTTCCACTCTTATTTGTGCAGTGCTTATAAGAGTGATCGGTTGTACTAACGGGTGTTGCTTGTTTTATTATAATTTCACTATGGCGCATTAATTTTCTTTTCATATGATCGGATCGAAACGATAATATAATGCTTATCTAACAGCCTTTATGAGTGGAGACAGACAAGGTGGTTCAGCCAAATGTGGACAATTGTGAACCTCCCGAAATTTGGTCCTTTCTGGCACTAGTGATTCCTAAGCTAGCTGTACTCGTAAACGGTAAAACGTTGAACCAGGATTCTCGTAGCTGCACATTTCCACCGGCCTACCCTAGCGAAAGCTTCTGATTGAAATTAATTCCGAACCAATCCGAAATTTTCCAAATCATTCCGGAATTTGTATCCGAACTTAACAGTTTCATTCCGAACTAATCCGAAGGAAGTTTTCCAACTGAATTAATCCAAGGCACATTCAAAATCAATCTTAACCTTTACTCCGAGTAAAACCGGTCAATCCGATCAATCCGAATTTATCCGAATTTTTCAGAATCATTCGGATTGATTTGAATAGGCCAGATTAATTCGGATCCATTCGGATTGAAAGTTCTGATTGACCGGATTGACCGGATTCAATCAGATTAAAAGTTCGGATTGATTTAGATTGACCGGAATCATTGGGATTCAAAGTTCGGATTAATTCTGATTAATTCAGATTGACCGGATTCATTCGGATTCATTAGGATTAAAGGTTCGGATTGATTTTGAATAGGTCTCGGATTGATTTGGATTGAAAACTTTCTTCTGATTAGATCGGAATGAAACTGTTCGGTTCGGATACAAATTCCAGAATGATTTGGATTCGTTCGGAATGAATTTCAATACGAAGCTTTGGCTAGGGTAGCTACATACTGATGTTTCTTTCTTTTTTCTTTTTATTTTCTTTCTTCATTTTTGATTCGTCACCGGTATTTATGTACGTATTTGTTAGCCCGTTCCAACTTATATATTATTTAGTATTTTGCGTAATTGCCTATAGAGGAGGTATATTCTTATTTATTAGAGTAAATATGATGAATTTGATTTTGATACCACATTTTTATATAATTAATTTTATTATTTCATCTATCTGATTTGTCATGATGGTTTTACATATTTTTGTAACGGTTTAGATGAGAGCATTTAAAAAAATATTGAAAAAAAAACACATTTTTTTATTGTATCTACTTCTTTCTTGAAATTTCAAACATAAGGGAGAGAGAAATAGTAAAAAAAATAAGAACAAAAAAGAAAGAAACTTTTCACTCGTCGGGGAAACAGGTGAGGGTAAAGGAAACAACTTGCACTAGGGACACACGTATGAAATCCGTTTCCGTCACACGGACTATCTGCCCTCGTTTTCGCTCGAGGGTCGGAATAGTTACGCGCAGTGAGTCGATGTTATCAAGGCCAGGCAGTGTTAAGTACATATGCTTAAATCGAACTTCATTCTCGGATAAGATCTTAATGCAAAGCTAAGGGTTCTACTAGTCTTAATAAAGAGGCTACGAAGGAGTCTGTGGCAATGTTAAAATCAGACTCCGATTAAACCAAAAAGATAATAATTGACATCGTTTAGGATAAAATAAAGCAAGGAAAATTAAGGCAAGAAAATTTTAAAAGAAAATTAAGCTAAAGCCTTTTTTAAACTAACATCTTCCACGGATTTTTACAATAAAATATTACATGCAGCAATCGTTTTTTAAGGAGTATAGCTGAAGTAAAATTTTTAAAAAATCTACTTTTTTGGCTTAAATAAATGTAACGTATACTCGTAGATGTTCGTGCGTCTACATACTCGTAGTGTTGAACGAATACATTAATTGAATTTTTCTCGAAATCACTTCTTTCAAATTGGTATGTAACATAAATCAAAAAATAATTCACAGAACGGATTATAGCCGCTCCGTATAATCATATATAATTAAATTCCCCAGAAAATCAACTGGTGTTTAATGATATTAAATTTTTAACTATAATAATTTCATTACATAATTAGATGACACTTTCATTATTATTTATACATTTTTATTGAACTTAAAGGATTGATCACTGCCCTTGTGAATCTTCAATTAAAGGACACTAATAAATTCAGTAACGGCAATTGCATACTTTTGCACACAACAAATATGAAAAGAATACATAGACGATCGAATATTCATCAATGAGTTTTGGTGATTCACTTTTCAATAAACTTTTTATATCCCTTCCGACGTCCATACAAGGAAACTAAAGTAGTAAAATCATTTGTGATCTTTACATCAAAACTCAAAACACTGAAGTGGATAATGCATCAAATGTTAATTTTTATGAAAATATTTTATTATCTCAAACTCTACTGAGAAAGTTATAATTGCGTAACGTAGAACATGAAATGTGAAAAAGTAGTGTTCGTGTTTGAAGAGGATAGTTTTTCTTGAGAAGTTAGTTACATCGTATTTCTTTCGTTCTCTTAGTTACTGCTCACTCGAGTGTATAGGTATTTCAGCGAGTTTTTCTTAACTTTATCAAGGGATCGATCGATCCCGGAATTAAGTAAGGCGTGAGAAACTCCGACGAGGATGAAATTCCTGAAATTAGGTATTCTTACACCTCGACGCTCGTTTATCTCTTAAAATGTTCGACTTCTTCGTCTTTTTACTCCTCCTCCCATTTATTCGATTTATCGGTATTTAAATCGCGACATTGCCTCGCGAGGAGGGATTTGTTAGAGGAAAAAGAATCCCAAAGAGTACTCTACACCAGTGAAGAAAAAGAACGTTCGAATTTCCTCGAACACGGATTTTCGGATGAATCGGCAATTTCAGGCGTGGGGAACTTTTTCTTACAAGGAGACAAGAAGCGGATAAACGCCCTGACAGATTAGTATTAAATTGTATGTTCCCCTTGATGACAAAAAATAAGACTAAGCTGATAGCAATGAACTGAAAATAGGAAATGAGTGTTTTTCACTGGTTAACCGAGGTACATCAGGTAATTAAGGTGTCAGGGTAAATGGTTGTATTGGAATTTACGGTAGTATGCCAAAGAGCCATTATTGGAGTTTAGTACATACAAAGGCCATGCAGGTCGAACAGAAGTTTCGAAAATAAAACAATATTAACATTTAATTCGAAATCCAGATATAAAACTATAACATACTATACTCTACTGCAGTATTGAATAACTTTTCAAGTATAATAGCTTCTTTTATTGAATTAATGTAAAACGTCTATGAACCAATTTCACTGGGAGAGCTTCCAGATTCCGGTAAAATTTGAGGTCATATTCTCGTCGTTTACCCAGATAATGAGTGACCAGGGATTGGCGTGGCCGAATTACCGAGCTGTTCAGTCGTATATATGATGTTCGCTCATGTCAAATTTAGACAAACATATGGGAGTTCTACAAACGCTTCTGAACCTAACTCAATATCGAGAAAAGTTTAATATGATAGTGACAAAATGTTATGTATGTATCAAGAAACCTATAGGCCCTCTGATTTTATAGACATTGTGACGAGCGACTACTCGTCACATGTTCATGACGTCACAAGGCGAGAGACCCCCGGTACCCGCAACGCTCTTCCCAACGACTGACCGGCTGCGAGCACATAAAAGCACTCGCAGTCGCACTTTTCGACAGTTCGCTGAGAGCTGCAAACCGAAAATTGAGAACAAATCCAAAATATTTCGAATTATGCCGAAATTTGTATCCAAACCAAACAGTTCCATTCCGATCTAATCCGAAGGAAGTTTTCCATTCGAACTAATCCGAGGCCTATTCAAAATCAATCCGAACTTTTAATCGGAATGAATCCAAACTTTCAATCCTAATGAATCCGGTCAATCCGAATTTTCTATCCGAATGACTATGTATGAATCCGACCTATCCAAATCAATTCGATTGTTTCCAAAAAAATCGGATAAATTCGTATTCATTTAGATTTACTGGATTTATTCTGGTTGAAAGTTCGGATTAATTCTTATTAATTAGGATTGACCGCATTTATTTGGTTTGAGTTTAGGGTTTAGTCGCCTCCTTTGCGTGGGTTTTTTTAGGGAAAAATACACTTATTGTTAGAAGAGGCGCCTCCAAGTCGGTAGTGTTGGAATTGAAACGATTATTGCGATATTTGAAAGATAAAATTATATTTATCTTTACCATAGTGTTATCTCTTCTTAAACCTTATATCTCATACGATTCTATTCTCCCACTGAATCCAACAGGTGTTATCGTGCTTTTTATTATACAAACTATTCGAAACTGAACCCATGAGACGGATAATTTTCCGAATTTCCTCGAAAACGATCGCTTGTAGAAAAGAATGTAGGAAATAAGAAGTATGTATTTCAATGAGATCTACAATTTTCAGTCAGAAAATTTTGCGAAATATTGCATGTTAGCTGCAATAAACGCAAAAGGTTATAATATTTATGGTTTTTATTTTTAAATGAAAATTGGCTGTCATCTAGTGACGGATAGCTCGGATGTTTTTGCCTTTCAAAATCATCTTACTTGTATATAAAATCATCTTTTTGCTCGGATGATTTAAGAGAATTTAATATACTTTTTTCATGATTATTATGAGTTTTACCAAACCGATGATTTTTCTACCTAACATAGACTACCCATGTACATATAATCCTGTACAGATCTCAAACACTCCCATTTCGAAAGTTTTTTAAGTTTTCTTTAGTAGTAACTGTTTGCCATAAAGTCAGTCGAGAACGAGAAATACACAAAAAAACATCTTTGAATCGGCTGAAAATTATTCGCAGAATGTCACACTGTTCCATGAAAGAAATAAAGTGTACTTTTTAATATTAAAATTCTACGCGTCATCTTATTGAAATGCTTGTTCTTTAAGAACTCAAAAAGTGATCATAGATACATACAAGCCAATGTGTTGGATTATTTAAACTACTAAAAATGTATATATTATAGGTTAAAAATATAATCTATTTTTGGTAGTATTTAATCTTCTATGTTACTCGTCATATATTCTAAGAAGTCTGGAACAAAAATCCAAGAACTGCGTGTAATCTACATAGTAAACCATAACCAAGAATTCAAACTTGTATGGTGTGTGCATGAGATGAAGGGCATGCTCGATCCAGGCCACGTGACCAAATTTATGAAAATTTTTTTTGGTGTTCACCATATCCAAACGCAATGATATATCGCTCTCAAAG
>JAUEJJ010000002.1:18963-30653 GCA_032164275.1 Synergus coniferae
TTGAACAATGAAAACTTCGCCTTGCCAGGGATCAAGTTGTGATGGAAAATTACAAAGTGAAATTGTAGGCAAACTCGTCAGAAGCACGAAGGAATGCGTTCCTTGTCACGTAGACCAAACTCTAAGGAAAAACTTTGTGTTTTTCCGAAGAGGCGGTCAACCTGTATTTGAAGGAACGCTTCCCTCGTGGTTCTCAATTATAAGACTTGGCTTATAACATGTTTTCAATTATTCTATACCATTTCGAATTTAATAAAAAAATATGAAGAATATATTAACAAAAGTATTAGGCACATAAGCTTATTAAAGGGGTTAGTCGCAGTCAGAGTAGGAAAAACATCGTATTGGAAATTCGCTGTATGCGTATATTTTTCACACATTTGAATATTCAAAAGTATATATATTTATGTATTTATTATTTATTTATTACCCTAGCCAAAGCTTCGAATTGAAATTCATTCCGAACCAATTCAAATCATTCCGGAATTTATATCCGAACCAAACAGTTTCATTCTAATCTAATTCGAAGAAAGTTTTCAATCCGAATCAATTCCAGGCCTATTCAAAATCAATCCGAATGAATCCAAATGGACCCGGACAATCCGAATTAATCAGAATTAATCCGAACTTTCAATCTGAAAGATTCCGAAAAATTCGAATAAATTCAGATTCATTCAGATTGACCCGATTCATTAGGATTGAATATTCGGATTGATTTTGAATGTGCCTCGGATTAATTCAGATTAAAAACTTCCTTCGGATTAGATCTGAATGAAACTGTTTATTTCGGATACAAATTCCGGAATGATTCGGAAAATTTCGAATTGGTACGGAATGAATTTCAATGAATTTCAATCCGAAGCTTTCCGTAAAGTAGTTTATTAGCCTCTACTGTGCTTCATCGTAGCCTTTCGACAAAAAAAAAATTGACAAAATTGTGATTAGTTAAACCGAAAAATCCGATTTTCATTTTTAAAAAATCACCCGTTTCGTGGCGACAAATAAATTTTCGAATGAAAAAAGAAAATTTACGAACGAGCACCGTACTTTCATATATTAAAAAAGCCTGCACAGTCTGAAGTGTTTCGGTCAAGCGTTTTTGACTAATTGCAGTCACCGTTTTCAAAAACATGGTTTTGAAAAAAAAACGCTTTTAAAATTTTAATTATAATTTACACATAAATGAATTTTTTGTTTTTACTTACACATCGTATTCAAGAATTAATTAAAAGTCAGCTAAAATCCATGTCCGTTTTAGAATACAATCATATTACTTATAAAATCTCGTACCCTATTAGAGAGTATTTCCAGTAGATAATGTTTTTATCGACAAAATTAGATTTGGCCCGATTTGTGCTTATATTAGACTTTGTGTGCGAACCCACGTAGATCCTTAATTATTCCCGTGCCAAATATCGAGCCATTTCGGTTGTTACGTCGTCCTACGTGAATTGGATGCCGCACGTGACTGTTTCCGACTCATTTTTGCGGCAAGCCAGACGGCGCGTAAGAATTGGCGTGCACTGAAGGTAACATCCAACCTGAAATTGAGGCAAAATCGAGGTCCAAAGGCGTTAAAAATATAGAGGGTTGAAATGGTAATACACCCTACTACGCACGTGCTTATATTAAATGCTGTCTAGAGAAGAGTAACATGTACCTTCATTTAAAAATCGAGATCCCATTTACCAATATCAGACCTTTTCAATGTATGATAAAATATAAAGAGAAGTACTGATAAAAGTCGGAATAACAACTGCAAGAGTTAGATCACTACTGACTATGGATTTTAAAGTTTGAAAATGGAAATTTTTTGTATTTAAATATACTTTCAAAAATAATTAATCTGCAACGCGAACAGTACTCCCAAAGTTGGCTGCCTGCACGCGCAGCGCACATTGTCTTCCTACTGGAGAAATTCTGCTATTGTCTGTAATCTGGTGCGATTCAAAATCGAATTATTAAATTAATTTCATTTGAAATCGAGCGCCAAATTTTGACCAATGGCAGTATTGAGTCCATATCATGCCACATGGGACAAGTCTCTCTGCAGCATGTCACATCTGCGGCATGTCTCATCTGCAGCATGTCACATCTGCGGCATGTCTCATCTGCGGCATGTCACAACTGTGGCATCTCTACCTAGCAGCTTCTCTCCCGCGTCATATTTTTTCGGCGAGGGTGGGATGTACTATACGATCCAAAGATATCGAGCTACAGGGCCAGGGGACTGGCGCCATAGTGGAGTGAAGGGGGGATATGAATGTGGAGGGGGTGTCTCCTCATAGTGGGCCCTTACTACTAGAGAAACCGCTAGGTAGAGATGCCGCAGTTGTGACATGCCGCAGATGACACATGCCGCAGATGACACATGCCGCAAGTGTCACATGCTGCAGAGAGACTTGCCCCATGTGGCATGATATTGATCTGGCAGCATTTCTCCGATGAGCAGCCAACAGTTCAACACGCATTGTTCACGCAGGTAGCCAACTGTGGAAGTACTGGTTGCGAAGTTTTGAGCGTACAATCAACGGCATATATGCCTTAACATTTGTCACTAGGATTTATATTGAATTCGGTCAAAATCTAGTGACAAATGTCAAAGCATACATGGCGTTGATTGTACGTTATGTAACCCTCAGACCCCAACAAATTTTACACATAAAATAAGATTTATCTGGTACGTCGAAGTTTTCGTTATTAAGGAGATATACTTTGTGTCGTGTTTTTAAGTCTTTGAAATTGTTGAACACTAGAGAGTAGGAGAAAAACTTTTTAGGACGTTTATTTTGCTTCGTATTCTTCATTATCACAGACTTCTTTGTGAATATGACTGGACTAAAACACACTCTAAAAATATTCAGATAAAATTCTGCAACAATGGAAAATATAAAGCAGAATATATATATATCACTGACTGAACGATTCAAGAATTCTGTCATAATCGGTAATACTCATCAAATTCATGCTTGTATTCCTATTTCGAAAACGAAAGTGGTGGAACAAAACTTTTCTCCTAATCTGAATACTCTGAGACAAACGATACAGCGAAAGATACATCTCGTTAATCAGAAAAACTTCGTGGTACCAAATAAAACTTTTCTTCTTATATATAATATTTTTAATAATAATAAATATATAATAAATATATAATTTAATAATGTACACCCTCTCTCTTGCTTAAAAACAAGGAATAATTTTGCAAATCCACACAGGTGTGACTGATTGCCTTTAAAATCTAAATCATAAAGTTAACATATGTACAAGTTATCATTTACTGAAAAGACTCAATATAATTTCAAGTCAAATTATATTACAAAATATAAGTAAAAATCAGAATACTTAGAATCTAATTCGAACCCGAAGCAAAGAAAATCACTGCGAAATATAAATCAAATACAAAATCTGCAAAGGAGAGAAGAACTCCTTACACTCGAACTCCACAAATGTTCACTGCTCGAAAATTGAGGCCCTTGCAAATGTTAATACATCCCCTCCGAATTCTCTCTCACAAATTTTAACTATTACCTAACGTGGACTGATTTATACACATGCGCATTGCCTATTTCGTCACAGAAGTTTAAATTTTGCGCCAATTAAATGCCGAGAGTGCAACGCATACGCATTTGAGTAAAGAAACATTTGAGAGGGATAGAATGGGGATGGAGTTAATATTTCTGAGAGGAATTTGTTAACTTTTATGGAGTTAACATTTGTGAAGTTATCATTTGCGAGGTTTGAGTGTATACCGATAGTCACAAATAGGTTATGTTTACTAGGAGGCAGCCTATGATAGCATACACTGTGATCTCTTGGGTAGTGTCATGTCACTTTTTTCGCAGTTTGAAGACTCCTGTAGAAACTCAGTCAATTTTGTCCTCGAAGAAGCACTTCAACAAAAAGCAATTGAGGAATATTCCCCATCCATGAAGCACACACTCGATCCCGCGATTGAATCCTGTATCGGTACGAACACTTGAATATATATCCCTGCCAGCACGAATCGCTTGCGAGAGAGATCGAGGCTAGCGACCCAGTGGTAGTTATGTACGTCCTAGCCGACGTAGCATACTTTCCCCACTCACTCATGTGTGGGGAAAATTGAAATGGGCTCTAGAAGGAGAAAAAAAATCGGAGAGATAAACCTGTCTCTTTGTAGATAAAGCTGATTGGTCGAGAGCATTTTCTATGGGTGGTGGCATCCTGCTCTCGTCCAATCAGCTTTATATGGAAAGAGACAGGTTTACCTCTCTCATTTTTTTCTCTCTCTAAAGCCCGTTTTAATTTTCCCCACACGTTGATCGGTTCATTTCTATATATCGATGGTATCGAGTCCTTGTTCGCGTTTGCGTAGCGGACTGCCTATGCGCAAGCGCGCTCAGGCTGTGCCCATATTTAAGCGCACATCGGTACCGTTACAAGATCAATTTGAAAGTCCAACGTTTACAACAGTGAATGCCAATGAAAACTCAGTGCACCTTTTAAAATAATTTAAAAAACTATAAAGAGAGGATTTATAAAATTTGATGGCATTTGATGATGAGGGCAGCTGAGGCGTTGAGAGAAACGCCTTTCACGGCCCCTCAGGCATTGCGAGCTGTGGGAAGAGGGCTTTAATATCCTGACTAATAATGAAACGAAGATACTAAAGCCCAGTTCCAACTTTCATTAATAATTTAAGAATTAATTAAAATTGCAGTATTTAATGAAAATATAAACTTTAATGAGAAGATCGTCGTGCACTAACATATTTTCTATCCATTCCAAAAATTTTAGCGAGACATCTTCTTTAGTTTAAAAATAAGAAGCCGGAGAATATAAACAGTACATATATGGGAAATGGTACGATCGGTAAATAGTGATGTCATAGTTTACCATTTACCTTTAATGCCCTTTAATATTAGTAAATGTTAATATCTGTATCTGAAAGCAAAGCTTGTCCTACTTAAACAAAATTTTTGTGTAAGAAATGAATACCACTCCTACAGCTAGTATTTTCAAGTAACTCGAACAGTGAAATTAAGTAGGCCATAGTTTACTGCTCACGTTCTGCGTTATTTATTCAACTCACAATCATCTATAAAATTTCTCCATGGCTCATAACTCTGTAATGATCCTCCTTATATCGGAAAGCTTGATAGGACATTTCACGTAACAGCCTTTAGAAATTAATGCGACAAACAATGAATATCGAATAGCTTAGTCTAATTGCTATAACGCTAGAGATCCTTTGGATAAAGGTTTGTAGGGAAGGGTGTTGACGGAGAAACTGGAAGAACGAGGAAAACAGTACACGTTTGAATTCTCGAATGCAGATCGATGCTGGCATTATTCTAATTGTGGTCTCTACGTGACTGACTGTATTGTAAATTTTACGAGCGATTAAAGCGTCCAGTAATTTCTCGGTTTATAGGAGACAGACTTGCGTATGTCATACCAAGCTTGGCACTAACATGCATACATAATTAATTACTCTGTGATACACAAGTTCGTGCCAATTACTGGAGTATAACGTACCTGGTTATGAATTTCAAGTTAAATGACAGATTTGATAAAATCAAATCTTATAATTCTACATTCGTAACATGAATAATTTCTATTTATATAGTTATATAATATGTACTTTGGAATTTTAACACAACGTTATGATTTTCGACATTATTATAATATGTATTGTTTACACTTTCACTAGAAAACGTAAAGAAAATTGATTCTAGAATAATATCTCATAAATATATCTGCTTTTGATTAAATTCTTTTCTTTTAAATCTGTCACATGTTGTAGCGCCAAAATGTAACTTGCATATCAATGCAAATTTAGTTCTTTGACTAGAAAACAAGAAGTGTCTGGCTGCAACTACACTCGCATCTCTGCCAAGCTCGGCAGTCTCGCGCGTCAGTGGTTGTGGTCAAACACCCATCTCTACACCTGCACCGTCCGCGCCCTGGATACTTCAGTGAATATTGAATTCAGATTTTCTTTTGATACCGTCTCTTTGGTTAAAAACGGCAGCCCATTGCTTAACTTAAAAATAAAAAATAGTCCAGGCGTCTGGTTAACAAAAACCCGTCTTACCTTTTCAAGCTGATGAAACGTGGTATTTTCATTAAAATCCTTAATTGATTCGTGCTAAAGTTAAAAGTTTGAAGAATAAACTACTAAGTATACTTGGAAATATTATTTTAAAAAGTTTTAAAACCGTGTTCGTGTGTATTACCGAATTCTTTTGAAATTTAGACGACTGCTCTTTTTACATTTTGTCAATATTTTAAATATTGACTTTCGTGTTGTGAAAAATTCTCTCTAGACGAGATTCGTTTTTCACAATTCCTTATTAATTTTAGTCAATCCCATGATTCAGATTTTTTTATATTAATTCCGTACTATTCACAAAATTAAAGGAGCATCGTTACTTTAAAAATCTTAATCATGGGATTGAGTAAAATTAACAATTATTCTATTTGAATACTGAACGATTTCTAAGCTAGTTTCTACACAAAAATATTCGAATCAACATAAAAAAGTTCTTCAACCTTGAAGTAATATTTCCTCATTGATTCCATAAGAAATAAACTTAAACTATATTTAAGTTACCTCATAGTGTTAATTTTACACTCAACGCAGTGGGCAAAAAGACATTAACATCCTGAGGATGTCCTAAAGACATCCTTAGGACGTGTATGACAGTCCAAATGATGTCCTATAGACGTCTCATGTCCAAATAACGCCTTTAAGACATGACACGTCGTTTGGACATCTTGACATGGACGTCCTTATGATGTCAATGACTTTTTGCCTACTGTGGAGGGTTAATAATCTTACAAGTATGTATAGCATATCTATCAACTTGAAAGGAGTTGTGAAAAATAAATCTCGTCTATCCGTAGTTTAGTGGGTAGGGCATAAGACTGTCAGACTGAAGACTTGGGTTCGATTCCTAGAGGGGCTAGAGAGAATTTTTTCACAACACACGAAAGTCATTGTTTAAAATATTGACAAAAATTTAAATGAATGCTAGACCAAAAAACATAACACCACTTGACATTTACTTTTACATTTCAACCTATATAAAATTTTGTTGTGCCAACCAAATTCTTTAGTAAGATCAACCAGAATGATTTAAAAAAAATTTTTTTGGGACAACAAAACTTTTTTTCGGTCAACTAAACTTTTTTTTCAGTATTCGGTTAATAGGTTTCACAATAAAGAAACAGGTTTCAATAAGAAGTTAAAGCAAACATACATTTGGACCACTATATAAATAGATTAAAGTTCTTTAATTTTTTTTTTTTTTCGACAGAAATGAATGTGACAGGTACTGCTTTCATTCAGAATGATCATCAATGAATACTAATTTTAAAAATTCTTAAAGAATATTTCAAAATATTCCCTTAAATATAGAATATAAAATTCCAATTATATGAGAAATAGATTGTAGAGACAAACACTAAATATTTTTCAAAGTATGTTATGATACGTGACTGAAAACGAAATTAAGGCCTTTATCTTTTTTGACGACAATCCTGGATAAAAATGGCTTACTCGCTACAGTCAACAACCGTGTACTCGAAATCCCAATGATAAATCTGAGAGGTTACGAACTGGTACGTGCCATGTGGTAAAGTTAGTTTCACACGTTCTACTGGAATACCTCCGACTTAGATCAAATATCTTGTAAATCGATTGTATAAAAAATGTGTCACAAGCTTGTTACTTCCAATTTATATCAAATGAAAAGAGAAACTATTTTACAAATCGAAGAAATATTTATATTTTAATCACGCAAAAGCAATTAACATATTAGTTGAATTATATCTATTTCGAAAAGTATTGTGAATTTGAAAATCGCCAAAATATTTTTCGTTTTTGTGTTCCGGAGATCAAAGAAATGAATTAAATCTAATCGTATTAAATTTTGGTAAGCAGACGAATTCTATTTCTTTCATACCAGTTTTCACCTTAACAATTTCCGACCTTCCTTTCTGCAACAGTGAGTTCATATTATTCGCTGTAATTGCATTCCTTCTCGACTGTGGATTCAAAGGACTCTTTTGCTTGCAAAGATTTATTTACCGCCTCTTTGTACCTCTGTCCTATGATTTTTCCCCTCTTCATCCATCAACTTTTAAAAATTGCAGAGCATTACACATGAAACATGGATGTGTTTGTTCAGTTTATGTTATTTCTCCAAAGAAGAAAGAACTTTATTTCGCGTAGTCAAACCGTACTCTTAGATTAAAAACAAGTAATTGCAATAATGTTAATTTATCGTCTTTAAATCATTATGCAATTAAAGATACACGTCAAAATCAGATACAATATTAGACTCCGAATCCTCTCAGCTTTAAAATGTAAAATGGTTCAACTAAAATAGATGCTCAACGAAAGTCTCACAATTGAAAATGTGTGCTTCAGCGAAGTCGAGTCCAGAATGGCAAGCGAACTTGCTCCTGGGTCAGAATAAAAATCAGGAGTTTTTTGTCATAAGATTTGAAAAAAAGCAGATCAAGAAAATTAAATATTATCAATACAATGATATAAAATATTGTTTATTATTCAATTTTTATGAAATATATGTAAAATGACACCCAATAAATTGTTTCTTTAAACTTAATATGACTAATATTACAAAGAAATGAACCAAGAAAATCTTTGGAAGGACTGAAAAGGCCCTCTTGCACCTCTGTAGACTGGTCCAAACTGTTGGAAATGGAGGCCTGTGATTGGTGGAGAACTTTATGCGACGTGCATAATGCATTATGCAAAATTGTGTTCTACCGGCCTTCGATTTGTTTTTCCTGATTATTTCATCCAACAATATAAAAGCAAGAGAATTCAACAAAAAATCAGGTGATTATAAGACTCATTCAAAAAGCAGGAGATCTCCTGTAAAATCATGAGCATCGGTAATATCTTTGGCATTGGCAACACTGATTAGCGAAGTTTCGTCGTTCCGTTTAGTTGGCAAGAGGGTGGAGATGACGTGGCTAGCGACGCTGACGACAACCTCAATTTGTAGCTCAGCGACTGAAATGCACTACACTAAATTCCTGTGGTAAGTCCAGTTTTAGTTCGTCGGGACATATAGTGAGTGAATTGAAAGTCAGGGACGTATGAACCAGTGTTCCCAACATAAGAAACGCAATAACCGCTTAGGGTACACCCAACTTTGCTGATATGGTACTGCTGAGCCGAGTTCGAGGCGTTTCGTCTCCCTGCCCTGCAGACGACCGTTCCATTATACGAACAAATTTCCCTTCACTATACGAGAATAAGTTCGTTCCCCCTCATCACCAATCTTTCGTTATTTTCGTGACACAGGATTCAACCGCATGCGCAAGGCCACGTGTGTGCGATAGTGGGCTCCACCTTATGCCATCATATAAGGGAATGTTTCTGGTCCCGTGTTCGTCGTATAAGAGGGCGTGGGATGTATTTTATTCTTGCACTAGTTTCTCTGCAAAAACAAAACATTACACATAAAAAGTCAGGCGACATCCCGATTCTTCGAGAAATAAAATTAAGTACGGGCAAAATCATAATTTTGTGATGTTCAAAACGTCAAAAGTCACAGGACTAAGGAAATTGCGTAAATTTGGAAAAGACGAAAAACGAAAAAGCGAAAAGTCGAAAGTTACGTGATCGAACCCTGTTTACAGAGTCCGCTTCAACTGGTCAATATGGCAAATTGCCACAAAAAATTGAAATTATTTGGATTGTGATTTCATACTATACTTGTAATTCTATTGAATTAAATAATGTATAATGAATTTTATATCTGCATGAAATTACCACGTTACAATATATAAATAATTAATATAACCGAACACTTTCGTAAATTGAGAACTTAATTTAATGAATAATAATTTTATATGGTGAGGCAATAATGTCTAAATATTTAAACAATATGAATATACTTAAACTTTCCAATTAGTGTGTATTTGAAAACTGAAACATTGAAATCTGTAAAATTAGGAAATTCTAGATCTAATCGAAAGGAATATTTGTATCACAGTTCAACATGGAATGTCTGAATTAGTGTTTTTTTTCTTGCATTTCCGGAACTTTCTTTTATTTCGCCAGAGCTTTAGATAGACGCTTAATTATCTTCCCCGTATACATCGTAGTTCATAGTGGTGCAACCAAATTTTTTCTCTCCTTTATTTGAAATTTCCGGAGTATAGGAAACGAAAAGAATTGTTGAAAAAAAAAGAATAACTAAACTCATAACCTCTTCAATCAACTCTCACTCCTCATCGCAATTGGAAACAATTTTACAAGCAGAGACGAGTCACGTCAATTTTATTTTGATCAAGCGGCTACTTTTTTAATTTCAGAGAGTTGTTATCATCCTCTTGTCACTGCTGTATTTGACAACGTTATTAAAAATATTTTACTGATATTACGTGCAGCAATTTTATAAGTATTTCAGGTACAGAAAATAATTTTATAAAGATTTGATTGAAACTTGATCAGATATTAAATTTAAATTATAATCTGTTGATTATAATAATGATTTACCAACTAATCCAATTAGTATATTTAAAACAGGAGAAATGCAATGATACTCCGCACGTTGCGGTGGATCATCGAAGCCAGCTGATCCTACTGATAAGGAGACGTAAATTGCATCATGCAATTTCGTTCAGAAGATCGTACATTTTATTAAAATTATTTACTTATCATATAAATAAAAATTTTTAAATTAAATTTATTGAAGACAATCGACTGCTTCTAATTTATAGAAACCATTTTGACTTCATATTTACTATTTTATTTTTGTTTGAAGTACTTCGCTTTTAATTAATCTGAAAAATATGCATTTTAAAACCTTCTGAGAAATAAAAAATTTTAATTAAAGTTACGATTTTCCAAATAACATAATATGAAAGACAGAATTTGTATTAACAATAATTATCAATATTTATTAACTGGCATACTTTTATTAATTTTCATTGAAAAAATGATATAAAAAATCTGCCTACTTCGTGAGTACATATTATACATACTCATCATACGCTTCGCTCGTAAGTATCAGCGCGCATAAAATGCGCGATTCGGTCATCGCGCTTCGCTCTCGATATTTTATTTAAAAATTATTTAAACATAGCGGTCGGCTCTATTCACAGTCTAATAGATTCAAACAAATTATTAAAAAGAGGATTAAAGAAATTATGATAATTCTTTACTATTGGTTTTATAAGGAAATGTTTAACAGCACTTTTATTTGACCTTCTAGAGGACCAATTCATGTTTTTTGTAATATTTGTTCATATCTCACGTTTTTTACAGGGGAAATTAAATTTTTTCTTAATTTTTAACTATACTTTTCGTGATTAAAACGAAAACAACTTATCCTATCAAAAATCGTTAACGAAGAATTTGTAGATATTTTTAAATCCAATAATTGTGTTTATTATAATTTTTTCTGTATCTCGTGTTATTTTGGTCCGAATTTGATTTTTCGAATTTTCAAAAAAATCCAAAAAGTTGTTATTCCAATCATATAGGACGTTCAAAAAGCAACATTTTTAATCATTTGACTTTTTTCATAAGGATAAATTGTTTGACTTTCTCAATACTACGATTATCCGTATATAACATTTGTAAATTGTTACGTCGTAACAATTTCTTTAGATAATCTTCTATTCATTTTAGAAAGTTTCTCAAATCTCAAGAAGAATAGTAG
>JAUEJJ010000002.1:30753-48071 GCA_032164275.1 Synergus coniferae
AGCTAGACATCAACGTCTTAAGTCGAAATCTAGACAAATCCTAGACCGAATCAAGTCGAAGCATTTTTACTCGGGTAAGTTGCATCCACCAGAAACCCAGCAGGCAAAAAAGATGACATCTTTACATCTTCACAATATTTTGCGGATATCATAAAGATATCCTATGTATATATCGCCAACATGACGTAAAAATATCTTGACGACACAGACATTGGAGGTTTTTGCGATATCATGAAAATTTCGTACCTGTTTTGTAAAGAAGTCGTAAAATGTTTTGTCCACTGGGAACTCTTAAAATCACATTTCATCAGCCATAACGATTTTTTATTGAATAAATGTTTTTTAAAAATGTATTTTTTTAATATTTATTGAGATAACTGTAGATTTCAATATTTAATTAATTTGAGGACAGTTTTGCAGATTATAAAGAAATCTAGAATAACTTAGCAAATCGAAGAGGACCACCTAAGTTTGATGTCTTCTTTGAAAGAGAAAGAAAAAGGAAAAAAGGGACAAGACAGGCAACTGAATCTTTCCACGTGGTAGGAGAGTACGAAGAACGTTTCTATTCTGGCGTATCACTTTAATTTCTATCACTTTCCAATAAATTCCGCTCCGTTAAATCCAATCCGAATGTACACCAGCTATTCTAGATAGATTTCAATTTCTCGCTCGTATTCAGTCAAGGATATTCAGTTCAGGAAATTAAAAGTATGATTGTCGAATAATCTGTTCAAATTTTTTATTCTTTAAATGAGTATTATTCGATTCTTATTGAAAAACTTATTCGTGAATTTCTTAACATTTTTATGTTTAAAATTCCAACAAAATTAAATTCCAAATTTTTTTACTTCCAAAATACACTACATTTGATAATAGAAATTTGTTTAATACACCATAGATCGGTTTGTCTCATTAAAATGAATGCAATGTTACTGTGTTACGGGAAAACAAATAAATAATAAATTAGAAAAATGAAACTTTAAATTGTTTTAAAATAAAATTTTTTTGTGGAGATAACTCAGTAGACACATGTCTCAAAGAACGTTTTTAGAACGTTCTGAAACCGTTTTAAGTCAGGTCGAATTACGTTTCCAAAACGTCCAATGTTCTAAAAATGTTTCAAGGAAATGTTTGGAACACTGGGCATTCTTTAAACTTACTTTGGCGTCATTGTGAAATCGTGAATAGCGTGAAGTAGTATATTGTGCATCAAGGGCGTAAAGGAGGTTATTTTGGTGACTGTGAAGTTTGACGCCTTCACTTCACTGGTGCATTAATCACACGAGGCAAAATATCCCTTCGACCTTGATGGAAATAGTATTTTTCGTCCAGTTTCCTCTGAAAATCTGACGTCGAGATTGGAGTTGTTAAAAATGTGCTATATTTATTTCACTAATTTTGAAATAAAAAGAAACTTTTGGTCTTCCATTTTTTTTTTAAATTTTAGTTTCAGATTTTGAAATCACAATTTTAAAAACATAAAGCTCGTCTTTCAATTTTTGGGTATTATCATTTATCTAATTTTGCCAATTTATCACACTGCGGGACGTTTTTAGAGTATAGGACGTGCTGGTGCTCAATACGATATGCTATAAATATAATTTTAAATTAAAACAGTTTTCCTTGGTCCTGTGTTATTCTAGCGAATGCTTCATTTTATAAATTTTTAATCCCTTTCATATGTGGAGACAAAAAGTAACAAAAAGTGCTCAATTTTCTCTCTTTGTTCCAGTAGCTTTGTATTCAATTATTCATAAATGTAAAATTAATTCAATTTCTTCGAAAACGTTTCATTTGAGATGAATTCTCAAAACTTATCACAAAGCCCAACTCACACCCTGTGAATCTCCTACAACATTGCTATTCCCTTTCATAAAGTCCCTTTAGTCGAAGCGAAAACTTTCATAAAGTAGATTCAAGAGAGAATTTCATCCAAAATTTTGCTACCAACCTTCAAGGTAGACAATAATTTCTTTTACAAAGTAGTCTTTCTGTGAATTAAGTTATAGTTTTGATGTACCATATTTATGGTATATCATTCGTTCTCTTTCTCACTTTCCTCTTAAATACAAATTCAAATCTTGCGCTATAATCAAGCCATTCAAACTCATCAAGTGAGGAATCGTAAAATGGCGGCTATCCCCACTCTTATGAAAATCTCTACCCTCTAGCCCAAGTTAGGATGGCATGCCTATACCCAAGAGGTCCACGAAGTAATTCTATTTGTACACAAGATATTGCGATTGTGTGTGCATGATCTTGATGTGTGTGGAGCTCTAATGCATTGCATCAGGGTTGTCCATAAATCTGGCGAAGACTGATGTCTTCACGTGAAAATAAAATCTGGCTACGGTAACGTGCCACTTATTCTGCGGAAAAAAGCTCCTAGTAGCCTACTCAGTGAAATATCTGGGAATATGCCTGAGTTTTTATTTGAATCCGCGGATTGTTTATTGGCCACCTAGACCCGAAGGCGGCTAATAATCAGCACTTGAGTGTATCTGGTAGCACAATATAGAAAGTTCATTACAACCTTCTTGTTATGTAGAAGGGTTTTTAGGAGAACCTGGAGACTGAAGCGAGGAGTGATCGCTTGGATGTTCGCTCAGCAGTTCTAAATCCAAGGCAACTTTACGCAGCTATTGTCTGGTAGCCACGGGTTATTCAGATTGTCCAAGACTCCAAGCTAAGCTGAGTCGTTTGCAGGCGCTGATATTCGGAATATAAGCGAGGCGATGAAGACGACGCCAAGAGTGTCAGTGGGCTTGATTGTCTAGGAAGAGCCCGTTTCTATAAGCCCCGCGATAACTGCGGGGATGGCTTAGAGGTTTGAAGGAACTAGACACACTAGGATCCTAAGAGACATCACTAATCTGCCAGCTTTAACGATACGACAATACAAAAGAAGAAAAAGATACAGCTTTAACAAACTCTTCCGGACATGGATCCCATAACGGGAAGGCGTGGGATAAGGAGGAGGATTGAGTTATCCTTTAAAGGGAATTCTGGTGCATATATGGCTCTAAAGAAGAAGGCTGGACAGGAGCTGATCTATAGCACGGTGCAGGGAGAAGGACAAGATAGCCCCACTGGGTCCCTGGAAATACAGGGATCAATAACAATGAAAGAATAGACCAGTTGTCAAAAAGAAGAGCAGCAGGTGTACCAATCGTCCCAGAACCTATTCTGTGCTTGGCACCCTATTGCACCAAGCTGAAGATCAAAACCTAGGTTTTGCAGGAAAATAAAAAACACTGGGCTCAAATAAAAGGATGTAGTCAGACCAAAGCCATTCTGGGTGAATGCCGTACGATTCAAATAGCCCGAAGTATTCTGAATTTGCCCAAGAAAGATGTAAGGATAATGGTGCAAATGCTCCCTGGGCATTAATCACTATACGTACAAGATGGGACTAGTATACACAGTAACGTTTATAGGAAATGCGACAGGGCGATGTGATGCCCCTACACGTCGTAAGTCAGCGCTCGGCACTTGTTAGACTGAGACATCAAAACCTCAGTTCAGCTATGCTGGAAATAGATAAGATTAGGCGCTACTCTAGCGAAAATTTCGGATTGAAATTCATTCCGAATCAATCAGAAGATTTCCGAATCATTCCAAAATTTGTATCCGAACCAAACAGTTTCAATCCGAAATTTTAATCCGAATGAATCTGAATTCAATCGGATTGAAAGTTTGGATTGATTCAGATTGACCGGAATCATTCGGATTAATTCTGATTGACTGAATTCATTCGGTTTAAAGATGCGGATGGATTTTGAATAGGACTCGGATTAATTCGGATTGAAAACTTTTTCGGATTCGATCGGAATGAAACTGGTTCGGATACAAATTCCGGAATGATTTGGATTGGTACGGAATGAATTTCCATCCGAAGTTTTGGCTAGGGTAGTTAGCAAAAGGAATGGCACAATGGACTTCCAGCCTGAGTTCCTGTGAGGCTCCCTCCAAGAGTGACGCACCTCGCCTGATATTCATTATCTTACAAGTAAATAACGAAATTAGTGACTTTTGAAATAAAATTTTTCAATTTTGATCTCTCCGTTTAAAATAATTAGCTCTGTGTCTGTAGTTGAACATTTAATAGTAAGTATTTCCATTATAACTAAAGTGCTATGTAGATTTTTCTTCTTGTTAGAATATAAAATAACGACAGGACATAAAAAGGTCGCACGAGACGTTAATATTTCTGATTATAATGAAACTGTCACCTGAAAGTTCTTTGAAACTCAAGAATTTAATCATTTTAGTCGGAATTTTCGTTATTTAAGGAGTAAAGATACACGGAGAAAACTGAGTAGTCAAAGTTAGATAGTCAAAATTTAGATGGCTAGTCTGACTATCCAGATAATGCCACCTACTCTTTATAATTTTTTCTAAATAGTCAAGGTGAATTTATTTTATAGTCACTGGTCAGTTTGATTATCATGAGAGGGTCCAGTTTACTACCTAAGTTAGTCAAATCTTGCGCGCGTACGCAACCGTTTCCGATTCTCCGTCATTGCGTCATTTTTCACTAACAATAAGGTACACTCATCGTCATATATGCCTTAACATTTGTCTCTCACTCACTCTCGTTTGTTTCAAATTTGAGGCAATGTTAAGGCATATATTATGATGATGAGTGTACGTCATATCGCGGCACTTGTCATTTATATTATTTCTCAACCTAATTTGAGTTCAAATTGTGAAGCAATTATATTTGTCGTATCATCAAGCAGTTCTTTTATACAAACATTCATCAGAAATGCATATGGTCAGGTCTCAAGAAGTGTAGTGCTTGTGTGATACTTTACTAGAATTTTTATAAAATATTCCACGCGTTAGGTTAGCTGTGGGGTTTAGTTGTTGGAGATAAGTTGCCTTCAATGAGTTAGCGATAATAGGTGTTACCCTAGCGAAAGCTTCGGATTGAAATTCATTCCGAACCAATCCAAGTCATTCCCGAATTTTTATCAGAACCAAACAATTTCATTCTGATCTAATCCGAAGGAAGTTTTCAATCCGAAATAATCCGAGGCACATGCAAAATCAATCCGAAGCTTTAATATGAATGAATCCAATGATTCCGGTCAATTCGAATTAATCAGAGTTAATCCGAATTTTTCGGAATCATTCGCATTGATTCAGATAGACAGGATTAATTCGAACCTATTCGGATTGAAAGTTCGTATAAATTCTGATTAATTCGGATTGACCGGATTAATTCGAATTCATTAGGATTAAAGGTTCGGATTGATTTTGAATAGACCTCAGATAGATGCGGGTCGGAAACTTTCTTCAGATTAGATTAGAATGAAACTGTTTGGTTTGGATACAAATTCTGGAATGATTTGAATTGGTTCGGAATGAAGTTCAATCCGAAGCTTTGGCAAGGGAAGGCTTAACGAATTTCAAGGGAATTTAAAGTATTTCATGTTTTTTGCAGAAGTAGTATGGTACAGTAGTAGTTTTTAAGGTAAGTATTGGGTAAATTGAAAATGGTCTTAAGAATTTTGGAGGGATTAATAAAAATTGCAAAGTATTGTTTGTGATTTCAAGTAATTTTGAAAATTAAAAATATAAGAAGTATAAGAAAGAAAATATAAGATTTCTCACAATTTGTAATTCAAAAATATTTATTATCTAAGACGTGTTTTTAGACATTGTAGATCTTTTGTAGATCAATAACTTTGGCTTTAACCACTTTTTCGCATTGTTATGTACCTTTATTTATTGCTATTCTTATCAATTGAAACGTTTCTTATCACAGATAGTATAAATACGCGTCCTATCAAAAAAAGTTCAATATAAAATTTGTAGTACCTTTCCAGCTAAATAACTTTACTTCGTAATACAATCCAAACCAGTGGGACATTCTAAAGTCATGGTGGACACAGAGCAATGTTGTGACGACTAGGGTTGTAAAATTTCATGAAACTTTAGTGCAATGAAAAGTTTTATGAAACTTTCAGGGTCTTGTGAAACATTTCAATTTTTCAAAGATGGCGGCGGGAAAATTCAAATTGCATATTATGAAAATAAAAATCAATGTACCTAACCTAATCTGATTTCCGCGCATGCGCAGATAGAAGCCCTCGCCCCTTTCCCCTCAATGTTTCATGAAACGAAGAAACTTTGACATTGAAACATTTGAAAGTTTCAAGTGAAAGTTTCAACGTTTCAATGAAACGTTTCATTGCTCACAACTGCTCACAACCCTAGCGACGACGACGATAATGTCAGTTAGAAGGACACCGCCGTAAAAACTATTTTTTTTTCACACTCTAGGGGTTTTGAAGCAGAAATTTTATGAAATAAGTGAAAGTAATTGTTTAGACAAAACCAACAACTGCTCATTTTTTGATGACGTAGTAAACTAAAAGGATACTAAAAAATATTTTCCAGCCAGTTTGTATAACAAGGAAATATTAGTGGAAAGCCTCTATTACGGTTGAAATGTACTTTACGACGTAGCAGTTTTTTAAAAATTGTTCTAAAACACTCCGAATATGTTTGAGGAGAGAATGTTTTGTTCCCCAGAAGACTCGCTTTCATATTTATCTTCTTTAAAATAATGTCACGATGTGACGTGCTTATGACCTTGTTAAAAAAAGCTATCGAAAGAAGTAGTAATTGACTCACTTTTACCTGATGCTCCTGAAGTTATGTTTTTAAATTTTGTAACATCAATTACTTAATCTGTCTAATCAGCAGAAAATTAATTATTTTGTATCGATACAAAAAAGTACTTTCGTTAAATTAATTTCAATAAAATTAATTTATTAATTTAAAGAAATTGATAATTTTGTATTCTTATTTGTATTATATATTATTTTAACTTAATAGTCCACTCATTTAAATTAATTTAAGTTTCAAAGAGTCAATAATTTTGTATAATAAAGCTAAGATTTCTTTTAACCATTCAATCGCTTAGTGTCAAAGAGCAAATATATTTTTGAATGACGTAAACAATAAAAAGAACATATATATATATATATATTTATATATATAACCTATAATATCCAAAAATATTATAATAGAATCTTCGAATTCATAAACTTCAAAACGAGGAAGAAAAAATTATAATTAAAGATGATCAGATATTTTCTTTTCGTTATAAAGACCAAAAACCCCTCTAAGCTTTGGCTACCAATCATGAAGCAATTTTAAAACATATACAAACAGGTACTTACACATGCGCTTCTTTTTTATCTTGGGTATATGCCTCTATCTTTAACCATTGTCTAGTTATTCACGATGTTTCTTTCGACCTATGTTTCTTTAAACCCCGCTCTCACTTTCCTATTTCTTTCTTTTATTTCGCAATCGTAACGAAAACAAACTATAAGTAAAAATTTTTAACATATTAAATCTTACTCTAAATATTTGTTTTTAAAAATTGACTTACCAGTTGGAACTCGAATCTAAACGTCACAAAAGAGTGCACAGTATTTTACATTGATAGGTGTAATTTATTTCTTTTTAATTTAAAACAATTTATAAAGAAAATATAAAAATACTTTTTACACGTAATTACAATTTTAATTTATAAATTATTTTGAATTGTATTATTAAAAGCACGAACTACATATCATACACAAAATATATCGAATAACTAATTTTTATTATCATACTTTTTTTGTATTTTATTAGCAACTGATTTTAATTAATATTTCGAAGGAAATTATATATTTTATGTTAATAAATTTATGAATGTTTATTCCGTAAGTAGAAATTATAGTAAATTTTTAAGATAAATATTTTTTATGCTTTTAAATGCATTTATTCACAACAACTTTTCGCGTCTGAGAATAAAAGGGTAGAGCGGTGGTGCAATACGCGACGGTCGGCTGCTGACTGACTGCTATGAAACTTGCAACCTCCCTCTATTACCACGTGTTCATGAAACTTGTGGAAAGCGCGCTGCTCGGTGGTATTACAAACCTCAGAGTGAGCCGATAATGCACTAGAAATTCCTCTGAAATTCAACGCTAAGACGAATGTAGAAAATATTATAGACACGCACAATATTCATTTTTACAATACAGATTTAAAGTCATTTTTCAAATCATACTTTTTAAATAAAAACAATGATCCATTATTACTTAACAAGCAATATTATACACGCACTACAGCACGCGAGACGTTTCGAATGAACGATTATTAATATTCAAATACAAAAAAGATTTAAAAATTATAGGTTTCCAATTTAAAATTTACCAATTTTAGGCATTATATACATATATATAATAATTAAAACATAATAAGTATTATAAAAAGACACTAAGTCTTGTAAAAGGTCACCATATTTTGGGGAACACTACTTTATTTTAGGATGGGGATTAAGAATCGAAAATTTAGGATTATAGGGCGTTCGCGTTGGATACATGTGATCAGGATCTGATCCGGTATCCAGTGCGAATCGCGTCCCTGGGTATTTGGGATTAGGTCGTTTGCGTTGGATACACGAGATCTAGATTCGACCCAGTATACGGTGCGAACCGAGCCCCTAGGTAGGAGATAGAAATGGAGTCGACGTACAGAAAATAAACTACTTCCTGCTGTATAAAACCACTCCTTGGTTGTGAAAAGTTTCGAGACGGCACGATAAAGAATTCGCGGACTGATAGTCGGTTTGTTAGTCGGTTTGAAGCTGAGTCCCTTCTGTGAACGGTTGCTGAATTTATGTCCCCAGGCCACGGTTCGCTGCCCGCTCCCCACCAAGAGGATCGGTACGTGCGCAAGCTGCAGCTGTATTAAAAATAGCGAAATTCGTTAGAATTTCTTTGTTCTTTTAGTGTTAAAAATGAAAACAAAATAATGAAATGGACGACACGTTGGCGTGCGACATAATTCTCTCTAACCCCGCTGGGGAACGGTCCCAAGTCTCCAGATTGCCGGTCTGGTGCTCTAAGACAACGGAAAGACGAGATTCATTTTTCACAATTCAATTTTTTCACATCTTAAAAATTGTCAATATTTAAATATTGACAAAAAATATTTAATAAAGCGAATAGTAGACCAACAATCTGCAACATAATTTAATGTTATTATTACATAATTTTCAACAAATTAAAGAACATCTTTCAAAAATATAGATATTATTGGTCTTCAAAAGCAAGAAGGAATATTTGAGCCCAGAGCTTGAATATTTAAGACACATAATTACCAAAGACGGTGTATAACAAAACCCGCAGAAAATGGAAGCCGTTAAAAATTTCAGGAAACCCAATAACTTTAAAGAAGTTCAATCTTTCCTAGGTCTTGCAGGCTATTATAGGAAATTTATAAAAAACTTTTCCACTATCGCCAAACCACTTACAAACTTGATTCAAAAAGACACTAAATTTAACTGGACAACAAAATGTCAATAAGCTTTCGAAATTCTTAAAGAATCCTTATGTTCAGCACCTGCGCTACGATACCCCAACTATAATGACATTTTCACCTTAACAACAGATGCATCAAACGCTGGGACTCGGGGCAGTGCTAAGTCAAAAGGGTCACCTTTGCTGCTTTATATCCAGAACACTTAATAAAGCAGAATTGAATTATTCGATATCCGAGAAAGAATTACTGGCTATAGTATGGTCCCTAAAAAGATTGCGACAATACTTATTAGGACGAAAATTCGTCATCCAAACCGACCATCAAGCCTTAAAATGGCTCCGCAGCGTCAAGGATCCATCATCCAGACTCTTGAGATGGGGACCCTAGCCAAAGCTTCGAATTGAAATTCATTCCGAAGCAAGTTTTCAATCCGAATCAATCCGAGGCCTATTAAATATGAATTCGAACCTTTAATCCGAATGAATCCTGTCAATCGAATTAATCAGAATTAATCCGAACTTTCAATCCGAATGATTCTTGTCAATCCAAACCAATTCGAACGTTCAGTCCGATTGAATCCAGTGAAACCGATTAATCAGACTTATCAATCCGAATGGACCCCAATTAATCCTGTCTATCTGAATCAATCCAAATGATTCCGACATCTCGTTCTAACTAATAAATAATTACATTTGTTATTATTTATTAGTTAATTCTGTTAGTTAATTTTAACTAAAAATCAGTGAAAAGTTCCGAAATTTTCTGTAATCGTCACTAAACTACTGAAAATTTCAGTGACTTTTCACTGATTTCCAGTAGATATCTCGCTGATTGAAATTGTAAAAAAAGATTTAATAAGAATCAGTGGAATTTGACTGCACACAGAAAAAAAATCTGTTGAATCTATAGAAAAATCTATAGATTCTACGGATTTAATCTGCTGGAATAGGGACAGCAGATTATTTCTATAGATTCTATGTACAGAAAATTTTTGTTAGCCATACAGATAAAATCTGTAGAATTTATTATACAGAGTTTTTGTAGGTGAAAACAAGAACAAATGTAAATGTTTTAAGAACAATTAATAATAAAGAAAATGGTTTATTCATAGATATATTATTATGGATATGCTTACAACTAATCGATATTTGTAGATTTTGACGCATATATAACAAATAAAATTTCGCACGAACGCTGGGGGGAATCGAACCCACGAACTATCGGACGCAAGTTAATAAGCTTAACCACTACCCTAACTCATCAGATAGTGTGTCCCTTTCCTCCTCTGTGATCCTCCTCCTCTAGAATTTGGTACAAGCTGCATCTAGAAATACATTATTGAAATTTTATTTTTAAAAAAGAGTTTGGATAATATTTAAATTTTATGTGAAGTATTTGTCATATATTATGAATCATACGTACCCTGCAGTCATGAATAAAAATTAAATTCCGTGAAAACGTATTTCTGGGTTCATCAAGTTTAATATTTTCATCTGAAATAGGACTTTCCAATCCATCTTCATTTTTTTCATCTACATCATTTATCTCAGAACCTAAAATAGTTAAGTTAAAATTTGACACTATACTTGCATTATAACAACGGAGTAATAGTAAGCAGACCAACGATGCTATTCATTGTCAGAAATGTCAATAAAAACTGCACCTCAAATGTCTGACTTGGTGTTAAGGAATGATCCAAAAGTGTTCGTACTCTGGTCCTTCTTATGGAATCCAGACATTTATAACAGTTAATATCTTCAATTTATCTTTAACAAACGCAAAAGTATTTTCATTTGCAAATATAAAATCATAATTACAATGCATCTATGTATGTAGCATAGTAAGTGTGCAACGGGTATTGTAAATTTTGCTAATATAAGTAGTTCAGGTCATAGGTCAGCCGCGACTCTCTTCCATACATCACTGGATAACAATGGGCAGGCACTGTACACCCTTTCATCGGCCACATACCTACCCTGCACAATGTATTTCGTTGTTAAGCCGCCATTCGCCACTAGAATTGTAAAAGCTTGGAAAAGACTGGGCAGAATAGTTTTATTTATTTCCTATAGGCTATTCAATTAATTTTGATGCAAGGCGTTTTTCAAATCGAAAAAGGTTTTTTAATATAAAATAGAAATTCAGTAAAAGATTAAAAATATGAAGAATGAGATTTATTTACATTTAGAAATATTCTACAATTATTTAAATCTATGTTTTAAACAAAAAAATAATGCTTATACAATTAGCAACGAGCTTGCGATCACCCAGCCAAAAACATCAAGAAAAGCCTTCTTCGGATGGCATTTGCTTGAAAGTGATGCCTCGTCAACATTTTTTTTAAATGCCCATACATTTTCTCTTTTTTTATCGTACCAATTCACCATGCATCAAAATAGTTTTGTAATAATCAGCCATTTCTTACAATGTGGTATAATTGCCCAAACTATTTCGTAAGCGGAAGTTATGAACAAAAGTAAAAATGGGTCTGATCTCGACAACCTTTGCCTATGTTTTCAAATTAAATTAACCTTGACAAAAATTATACACATTTTAGTTTCAACAAATGCTTCATGCTCTCATTTAATCTAACGTAATTGTGTTTGCAGAACTTATAGGAAATCAGTGACTAGTTCCATCGTTTTCAAGAATAATGAGCAAACGATTCCGAATAGCGGATGCACAAGGAGGATGATAATCGGCTTCCAGATACCGTCTAATGAAAATGAATTATCTCGAAGTTCATTCTGCGAGGCTATCTCTCAATAAGAATTCATCTGACTGATTCCATTTTATATCGTGCACGTTTTTGTAAATAGGCAAAGTCAGATAATTAAACTGAAATATTCTTGCAAAAAATGGTTTTACTTGTATAAATAAAATGGAAGACATGAATATTTTAATTTTGTTTAAGTATTTGTCTTAAATCAACCAATTATGTCAAAGAATTAAAGGATAATTAAAAAAAGAACTACCTTAATTTGTATGGACTTTTTTCTAATTGGTGTTAACCTCGTGCAGAAATTTTTCCCTAGCGCTATCCCTAGCCAAAGCTTCGGATTGAAATTCATTCCGAACCAATACAAATCATTCAGAAGTGTGTATCCGAATCAAATAATTTCATTCCGATCTAATTCGAAGAAAGTTTTCAATCTGAATTAATCTGAGGTCTATTCAAAATCAATCCGAACCTTTAATACAAATGAATCAGGTCAATCAGAATTAATCAGAATTAATCCTAATTTTCAATCCGAATGATTCCGGACAAACCGAATCAAACCGAACTTTCAATCCGATTGAATCCGGTCAATCAGAACTTTCAATCCGAATGGATCAGAATTAATCCGTTCTATCCGAATCAATCCGAATGATTAAGAAAAATTCGGATAAATTCGAATTTTAGGTGAAATCGACGAGTGGCTCTCGACTGTAATGCACATCCTGTCTGCTCATGCATAGTACGCATTTCGTTTTCTCCGAAACGCGCTTGCGCTGTTTATCATGCCGCCAAATTCAAAAATACGTAAAAAAGTTTTGACTTTTCATAAAATATATACATTTGTATTACTAGTAATTGGTAATATTATTTCAAAGGAATATGAGATAATAATAATTTGGTATTACTTTTCAGTTCGATAGGACATTTATTTATACAATAAGGAATTCTAGGTTACAATGTATACGTGATTGACCACTCGGTCCAGGTTGACTCGGTGAAGCAAGGATCACCTAAGGCCTCACGATAATCAGACTGTGCCGGATCTTATGACTTTCTGGGCTCACATTAATGGGCGAAGCTTGCGGGACGATGGTGTCCTCGTCAAAGGAATCGGCCGGGTCTTTCTGGGCGAGGCTCCGTACATTGCTGATCCGTGGCGCGAATTCCAAGGTTTTTCCCGGGAGTTATTGGTTTTCCGTCGCGAAGATGAAAATAATCTGGCCCAAACACTTCGTCCAAAGAAAAATGCGGGGGATGTACGGCTGCGGGTGGTCGGTGGCCGGGAGCAGTCTCTTGCGATGCTAGGGCCTGATGGATTTTCGCGGCGATCCGTTGTCGAGGGCCGGCGCGTCGCCTTTTCACTTTCTACGGTGAAGTGGTCGTGGGGTCGTTTTAAGGCGACACCATATTAATGTCGCTCACAAGTTACCTCACTAGCCTATGAGACCCATCTCCCAACATGGAACGATAGCATGGAGTTTTGGGATCCCAGACATAGGCATACAAGTTCCGACACGTCTACTTGTGCACATTCCCAGGTTTTCGCGTATTACAAGCACCGGCGGGAAAACGGGGGCACTCGCGTCTTGGAGACTTCGTTGGGCCTCTTGCTCGGCTTCTCGTTGTGCTGCTTGCTATCGGGCACGTAGGCGGCGTTGACTTAGATGTACATGTCGTGGAATGTGAGGCCGGATGACTGGACGAAGGGAAGTAGGGTATTTCCCGATCTAGAGGTGGGAGCGATGGAAATGGCTCCGGTACACACCTGGTCTCGAAATGGTATGAAGACGGATACACATTGGCACTCGCGATGGTACCGTGGGTAACTGTTACAGTTACACCGCGCATTTTAAGGAGGAATGCTGGAGGATAAGGGATCCGGTAAATAATGATTCAGTTGTTCACGTGTGGACTGTGGCACGGAAACTGAGTTTGGTGCTGCTTGCAGCGAGAAAATTGACACTAAATCGTATTAAGTACGTTTAGTTTGAGTGTAGAACGAACAATAATGCCTGAAAGCGCAGAGGTGCTTGCTTATATACCCTTAGGTTGGAAGGAGACGTCGGGGATGCCGAAATGCATCAAACAGCGCGCGCAGTCCAGTCCCAAGGCCACTTATTTATTGAAGAAGAACGTGTTACACGGAGATAAAGAACGTTTTACACGAGGCTAAATTAAAAGGTTGGCTTTGGAGGAATAAAATATTGTCGGCGGTCGACATAGCTTCAGATCAGCAAAAATTCAATTGCTGAATTTCATTGAAGAAGATTTACCAATCACTATCAATTTTCGCTCATGGGAATAGTATGAGAGTTCGATTACTGTGGTATAACCAATATGGAAGTGGAACGGTAAAAATATTTTTTACGGCTTGTTACAGGGGGAGGGGTGGTCTTAGAGAGGGTTTAAAATGCGTTACGTAATTTAAGTACGGTCCCTTAATTTACTGAAATATCTTTGAGTTAAAGGGAACTCTATCATCATTTTAAAAAATTACTCTGAGAAATTTTTTTAAAATGAGAAAAAATTGTACGAGAAAGACTGATAAAATAACCTTAGTGTAGATTTACATAATACAATTACTGGTTTTGTAAAAGCATGGAAATGTGTCACGAGCTTTTACGAGTTTACAGATAACCTCTCCCATTTCAGGCGAAGGATTGCAAATAAAAAGTAGTTAACGGCGAAACTTCTTTATTGTACATAATGAATGATGCACGTTTCTACTGCAGGTTTATGTAGTTTTCAATAATTTAGTTTAATGTTTTGCAATAAACTTCTGTTGGAACTTTTTGTAAAAACATTTAATGACTTGTAAGTTTATAATGTGAATCTTTAAAAGCTTAGTAAAAAATGAATGTGCAATTGAAAAATTGAAACTGTAGTATTAAAAGTACATATTTTTTTCAAAATTGAATTTCAAAAACATAATTTAAAGGGTTCGAAGATATAATTTGTTTGTAAATAAGCTGAAGAAGTTTAAACATGTAAACTCCTATTGTTCTCAAAATATGACTGTAAAAATCTTACTCTATTTTTCAAGACGTCCTCAGGACTTGTTTGCCCACTAGGGTGGCTCAAGAATACTTTTTTTTTTAGAGAGCAACAATTGTCCTATTTGATTCCAAATCTGAAAAATAAAATTACCTATTTTTTTTAAGTTTCCAATGTGAATTGCAGGGAAAAAATGACTTTTTGGAGTTTTGCTAATAATTTTTCAGAGTTAGGGAAAATGTTACAGGAAAATATAAAACACATGGGTCTGACACTCCCAATATACCTCCACTGCACCTTGACAACTACATAGATAAAAAGAAATACTTGGTTCAAGAAAAAAATCCTTGGATCAAGAATATGGCCATCTTACATACGGACTATAGTATATGAGATTGGTCCAAGAAAATAAAGTATTCAGACGATTCATAAGGAACAAGTGTACATTTTCTTAAACTGAGTAAATGTATTATCAGTTTTAATATATAATTTTCTTATCCCAAGAATTTCTTTCTTCAGTTAATAAAAAAATAAATATCTTTGAAGGGCTTGCTTTCATACAAGCCTAACGTACACACATATTATATCCAACTCGAGACCGAATATATACAACACGAAGTAATATAAGGAGACCAATCTCAGTGTTTTGAAAGTGGCCTCATTTCAGGGGGTGACAGAAGTAGAATTTTCACACGCCAACTGACGCGAGCGCTTGTGTGGAAAATGTAGGAATTACTATATCACCATAGTAGCAGACTACAGATAACAGACGACAAAATTATTGTCTGCTATCTGTCGTCTGCTACTACGGTGATGTAGTAAATTCCTACATTTTCCGCACATCTCAGAAGAGTGATTCCCTCTGACTTAATGCTTTTTTCTCTCTTACATTGGCATGACCTTGATACTGACTTCACGATGTCAAACGAACTCCAGATTTGAATTCAGTGACACCAAAAACGTCAGAGATTTTTCTCCGATAAAATGGTTTTCTTTATTTTAACCTTCAATTGACCTTGCTCCTGATCGGATGAGGTCAAACTCGACCCAGATTCGGACTGAGCGTCCTTAAGAACGTATACATATGGTATAGTGGTTTAGCTCTAATATTTTGAGAATATTGATGTTTTTTGAAATCTCTTCTTAACAGTTGAAAAATGGGAGATTTCATTTGCAATTTTTCTGATTAATTGATCACATACATATTTTTTCACTCGTTTTTGTGAAACATGCAATAAAACCTTGAACATTCAACTGTAAAACTGATAGTCGGTAAAAACGACCCACAACGGGAAATTCACGTCGATTCGAGAATGACGCCAGTGCGTTTCCAATTACTCCCGGCGGATTAATCTCCCGATCGTATTGGCCTCTGCTTTCCTGGTGACAAGCGGATATGAGGGCATTCGATCACTCGAGATGTCTTTCGATGTCCAAAGAACAATGGCATCGACAAAAAGTGACACGTCTCATGATCTATTGATGCTTGCTCACGTGAAGAGCTCATAAATTCGTCGTGATTGCGCTGTAGACGAGAATATTATTCATGAAAATAGGATTTGGAAAGAACATCAGGAAATAAGCAAATTGAATTAAAATTTTTTTTATTAGATTTTTAAAACCATTTGAATAGGTGCTTCAAAGAATATATATTTATTTAAAATCATATTATAATAGAGCTTGAAAGTATTTTATTGACCCATAAAGATTATATTTTGAACATTGAACAAAGTACATATTAATTGTAATTATTTTAATCAAATAAATAAGTAATCTAAAAAACTGTGTTGAAAAAATCATAAAAAATACTGCAACAGTAAAAGAGTCTTGAAGATTCAAAAATTTCATTCTGAATTATGCCCGTTAAAATCTTTATTGACTAAAACATTTATCTGGAATTTCTGATATGCAAAGAGTTGAAGAGCTTTTTCGATTAGCTACGTTCCGATTTTCTCGACTCTGCTGTCGTTCGATAAAGTTTACACTGCCTATCCTATTTGCCCTTAACATCGATTCTATTGAATTGATAATGTCGATTTTATCGAATTTATACTGTTTATTCTACCGAACTGATTTTCGATCGACTAAATTGATAGTATGTAGTCTGTAGAAAAAACTGCGTGCAGTCAGCCTAATAGAATTTATGCAAAAAATAATCAGAAAAGTTCTAAAGGCATCACTAAAGCTATCTACCCGTGTAAAAATTTTTCGACTCCAGACCGACTTGAGTCAAGTCATGTTCAAGACAAACCGAACCCAGCCAAAAAAA
>JAUEJJ010000002.1:71768-94288 GCA_032164275.1 Synergus coniferae
CTAGTAAAATGGAACAGCGCCATCACGCTGTTGGCAGCACAACTAAACCCATCCCCTGACGTTCCGCTCACCGCGCCGATATTTTAAGCTTGGTGGGCATTGTCGCCTCTATACCTATCTTCCCTCTACGGTTGAATCATGGAACCCAGGGTAGACGAACGATCAGAACGTTTCAACACGCATCTTTATACACCTTGCTGAAGTATTATCGCTCCAACCGCTTCATAAAGTAAGGGTAGACCACTGAGTATGGTATGGGCAGAATGCTTTTCGCTCCCGTCCTCGAAAAGGTAAGTTCTTGCTCCGTAGGTAATTGCCCTAATTGTAAATGACCTATTGCTGGACGTGAACGTCCTCTCCACTGCACGGATGACAGATATGTCTCTTCTTCTACTGTTTCCTCTTAAGCAATGTCCAGCCTACTCTCCCCCCATTTCCATTTCCCACACAATTTTAGGGGTAAAATGTAGAACACATTAAATGTAACAGTTTTCATTTGCCCCATAGATTTCAGAACTCTGAATCGCACGCAAACATTTGATTATGTTAAAAAAAAAATTAAGAAATATTAGTTTAAAGAAGTTTCGAGTCTGTACTTTATTAAGCTATGTAGTCTCGTGTTATTATGACAAAGTCCAGTGTTGATTTATTTCTTTCATTATTCACACGTGCATTAGGCTTACTGGGAATACCACTAAAGAACGCGTCTTATGATGCTTTACCTCCAAGATAGTTTGGAAAAGAGAACACAAATCTATTTTATTGTAAAGATAAATCATTGTAAAGGGAAATTATTATAAAGGGAAATTTTTGCAAAGGGAAATAATTGTAAAGAGAAATAATTGTAAAAGGAAATCTTTGCTAAGGGAAAGCATTAAAAAAGAGACTCGGTGAGAGTTGCCTTTCCTAGCCCCTCATGTGCCGTGGGCTGCTTGGGTCTATGTATTGTCTGTGGCTGGAGGCTTGTTTTCGTCCCGAAAAGGCCCGCGTTAGGGCTAATCGGATTAGATAACAAACCGATACGAACGTTATCGTGGCTTCCGAGTGAATATTAAATTGCATCCTCGCATCATTTACTTAAAATCCGTTAAGAAAAATACAATCAAAGCACCTCCTTAGCGAAAGCTTCGTTTTCAAATTCATTCCGAACTAATCAGAAATTTTCCGAATCATTTCGGAATTTTTATCCGAACCAAACAGTTTCATTCCACTCTAATATGAGGGAAGTTTTCAACCCGAATTAATCCGCGGCACATTCAAAATCAATCCGAACCTTTATTCCGAATGAATCCGGAAAATCCGAATTAATCAGAATTAATCCGAACTTGCAATCCGAATTAATTCGGTCAATCTGAATGAATCTGAATTTATCCGGATTTTTCGGAATTTTTAGGATTGATTCAGATAGACCGGATTCAATCGGATTAAAAGTTCGGATTGGTTCTAATTGACCGGATTAATTCGAGTTGAAAGTTCGGATTAAACGTTCGGATTGATTTTGAATGTGCCTTGAATTAATTCGGATTGAAAACTTCCTTCGGATTAAGTCGGAATGAAACTGTTTGGTTCGAATACAAATTCCGGAATGATTTGGATTAGTTCGGAATAAATTTCAATCAGAAGCTTTCGCTAGGGCTAACATCTAGAGACATATAATCAATTGATTACTAACCAAGCAAAGAAAAGGCAGCTGTTTGCATTCGAATTTGATTTTCGACTGCATGGTGCACGAAATCCTCATGTTATATTTGATTTTGAAGGCGAAAAAGGGGAAACAAGTCGATAAGGATTCTCCCTCAGGACAAGTACCTCTTAGACGTTCATAATTGGAGAAACTCGACTTCTGCGGGGGTTGTGAGTTTTACAAGTTTCGTAATAGTATTTAATACAACTCACTTTAAGTGATCATCACTCAAGTTTTCGTGTAATTTAAATCGCCCCTAATACATCAACCTCTCTAACGCCACCCTACACATTGCACCATCACTTTCCGCATTCTCTTTCTCTCTTTCTCTTTCTCGCCGCTCATCAAAAATCAGCCAACAAACTAAAGAACTCCATTTTATTCGTATCAAGGATCTTGAAAAAAAGTTTTTGATCGCCCACCTAAATTATCCTCTCTTGTAAAAGCTTGGGATTCACATTAAAAAAGATACTTAATTTTTAAAATTTTTCCATGATTGAAAACATACTAATAACCAATTGTTTATAAAATATTGTATTCATCTTTCATTAATATTATTGTTACTACAGATCTATATGTGCGTTTGAAAAGAGTAGAAGACAATAAGAAGAGAAATCGGTTCCTTTTATCGTTTCCTACTCTTTTCACAAGAACATAGACCTGTAATAGTATTGGAGTGAATCCCGTTTCAAATCTGAGATCACTGGTTGACAGCTTCAGAAACCAGAATAGTCTTTCCCTATGTATTTAAGTTCGCTGAATCCGAATTTGGAGTCAGTTTGGTTCTATCACGTTAAATTTTGTCCCTACTCTCAAAAAACATGGAAAATCGCTGATTTTAGGTGGAACGTACATATGACTTCCGTTTATGAAAAGTAGTCATATCCTATGCTTTCGAGGTAGCTTTAAATGTGAGGATGAAGTAGTAGTGTGATCGTCGACGTGTTGACTTTGTCCTCGTCAAAGTTGGAAAGTCCACATACTTAGCCCTGAGCATGTATGAGGGTTTTCACCCCCAGGACGGCAATCTCACCTGCGATCGGACCAGGATCTCTAATGTGTGACTTTACCATATACTCATGGCACACACATTAGGAATTCTTGTCCAATTACAGGTGAATTTACCGGCCTGGAGTGATTACCATCATACCTCTCTAGGGCTAAGTATGAGGACTCTCAAACTTTGACGAGGACAAAGTCAACTCGGCGTCGGATACACTACGACTTCATCCTCACAACCTAATGCCCCTTTGCAAGACAGTACGCTTCAACTGCCTTCATACTCCAATAGACAGTGATACGAATCATTCTACTCTACACATTCTCTTTCAGGGCACGGCTGTTATTTACATAATGCTGTCGACGGCAACAACAGACTTTCGGCTAGCTTTCAATTTCTTCTAAGCGAGGAATCGGACGAGTGAAGTCGGTTGGATTAACATTTTTTCCGAAATTACGTATCAAAGATTAAATGTTGGGAACGTGGTGTCGAACCAACTCAGAATTAGTACCCAGCAATCACAAAAGCGTAGGATAAACCTATTCTGGTTACTGACAAAATTTTTCGTTGTGGAGTTGTGTTATCATTATATGTGGGCAATATCCATGTGAAAAGGGCCCTTATTGTCGGTTTTATTATAGTTTATGAGATATTCGCATTTTTCTCGAAATTGACCATTCTCGGATTTGTGTGGGGTATGATACTATGACTCATACTGTATCTATCGGCATCATACTCATGTCTTAAATGCAACCGGAAGTGGGTATATTTTCAATTTAAAAAAAAAGAAAAGGGCCCTTATTATCGGTCGTTATTCAGCTGTGTATTTATGGTTGTTTTGCCCCTGAAAAACATCAGCTGATGCGCTTTGAAACAATTTGGGTGCCAGTTCCAGTAAATAAATTTTATAAATAAAAATAAGTTGGGAAATATCCATGCACCTTCAGCCATTCGAGCAAGAATGAACTCAAGGAAATTTCATTAGTAATAAGATAAGTGAAAGCAAAAGTGTTGCAGGTAAAATAACACCAGGTTATTGATCAAATTGGAAGCCAGGGTACAAACCTTGGAACGAGAAGGACTGGAAATTGTATCACTCCTCCTGAAGTAGAATATACTTCCAAAGGAGCCAGCACACGAAGACGACGGGACAGTCGAGAGTGAGTTTTCGCCTGCATTTTTCTCAACAACATCGACCTATTTCCCTCTCGTTGAGTTTCACGTAATTTCAGGAGTCCATTTCACTTCTCTAGCTGAAAAGGAAGATTGCCTGCCGACCTACTCTTTCGACAACTGGCTAGCTTGATTTTTCGAAAAGAACGAATGTCTTTTAAGTCTTTTTATTTGTACTAGAAGTAGTATTGGTGTTTGAAGAAACATTCGCTGCATACTTTAGAGCTCTATTTGACAATTTGTCGTTGAATGACTGCGGAATTAAGAACACAATAGACTGAATATTCTGAATATTTTTCAATCCGAAGTCTGTATCTGAACGAAACCGTCTACAAATTCATATCTGAACAAGTTCGAGTCAATTTGAAATCAGCCTGAAAATTCAGACCCGAATGAATCTGAACTAATCTGTATCAGCTGGGTATCACCAAAATAAACTAATAAGGAAACCTTCCGAAGTGTCTGGAGCCGATTTCAATGAAACTTTGCTATGTTGTAGAGGAAAAAAAAGAGACACGTATTTTTTTATCTGCCTATAAACACTTTGAAGGGGTTAAAACCACCCCCAAAGTTCACCCCCAAAAACAGTTTTTTCACGTTATCTCTGTTTCTATGAAAAATTTCTTTTTAAAACCAATTGGAGATTGCTTGTTATTGAAAGACGATATTAAGTACAGCAGTTTGATCAGCGAGGGTTGCATCCCTTATTTTTTACAAGGGTTAAAGTGCTTTTTTTAACTTTTTTCTCCATAAAATTTCTAAAAATTATTGAATATTTATAAAAATAATTTTCTTATAAAGAAAATAAGATTCTGAAGGTGCAGTGTTTCGGTATTTTACGGAAAAATGCATTTCAAGGGGGTAAACTACCCCTTTGTCAGTATTTTCTACTTTTCCTTGAAACTTTTTCTATACAAAACTAAAGTAAGTGTATTTACATGTGTTAGCTCAAAAAAATGTTTCCATTTTAGTATAAACACAAATATAGCGGTTATCGCAACTTACATAGGTGTTAAACTTCCCCTACATAATGTGTTCGTATACATATAGCAACGATCTAATTGTGTCAGTAAGCAATTTCAATGAAACTTCACTATGTTGTAGGGGACAAAAAAGTAAGATACACGTATTCTTTTTATCAGCAGATATACTCTTTGAAGTGGTTAAAACCACCCCCAAAGTTCATACTCAAAAACAGTTTATTCACGCTATCTCTGTTTCTATGCAACATTTTTTTTCAAACCAATTGGAGATTGCTTGTTATTGAAAGGCAATACTAAATACAACAGTTTGATTTGCGAAGGTTGCATCCCTTATTTTTCATAAGGTAAAAGTGTTTTTTTTAACGTTTTTCTCCATAAAATTTCTAAGAAACGTCAAATACCATATTTATAAAACTAATTTTATTGTGAATAAAATAAGGTTCTGAAGTTGACGTGCTTCGATATTTTTCAGAAAAATGCATTTCAAGAGGGTAAACTACCCCTTATTAGTGCTTATCTTTCTTTGGAAAATTTTGCACATTAAAGTAGCGTAAGTGACATTTATATTAATGCACTCTAAATAATACTCTTTTTCATAATTTAAATGATGCATGCGAGATATACTTCTGCTTCTCTGATTTTAAAATACTATTAATCACTTCATACAACTATTTTGAATGAAGACACTTTTGGGTAAATACACTCACATTTATTTTCTGTACAAAATTTTTCAAAAAAACTAAAATATACTAAACGTTTATCCTCTGTAAATGCATTTTTCTAAAAAATATTCAAACACGTTAACTTCAGCACCTTATTTTATTCACAATAAAATTAGTTTTATTCATATTTGACAATTCTTAGAAATTTTATGGAGAAAAAAGTAAAAAAAAAAACACTTTTACCCTTGTAAAAAATAAGGGATGCAACCCTCGCAAATCAAACTGCTATATTTAGTATTGCCTTTCAATAAAAAGCAATCTCCAATTGGTTTGAAAAAAAATGTTGCATAGAAACAGAGATAGCGTGAATAAACTGTTTTTGAGTATGAACTTTGGGGGTGGTTTTAACCACTTCAAAGAGTATATCTGCTGATAAAAAAAATACGTGTATCTTACTTTTATGTAGTACTTTAACACCTAAGTTGCGATAACCGCTATATTAATTTGTGTTTATACTAAAATGTAAACATTGTTTTGAGTTAACACATGTAAATACACTTACTTTAGTTTTGTATAGAAAAAAGTTTCAAGGAAAAGTAGAAAATACTGAAAAAGAAACTTTTCATAGAAACAAAGATAACGTGAAAAACTGTTTTTGGGGGCGAACTTTGTGCGCGAACCCCGTCAAAGTGTTTATCGGTGGATAAAAAAAAGTACGTGTCTCTTAATTTTTTTTCATCTACAATATAGCAAAGTTTCATTGAAATAGGTTCCTGACACTTTTAAAGGTTTCCTTGTAAGTAAAAGAAATAGAAAAGACTTGTAAAATATTGCAATTATGATTGCAATTGTTAAACTTGAAAAGATTATTATTTGTAGTAACAAAGTATTCATTAAGATTTGAAATTTCGGTTGAAATGGACAAATAAGTTATTGTTTAAACAATTTTAAAACAATTTTTTTTATAAGTCTTCTGTTAATTTTTATTCCATTAGAAATGAAGCCTAAAAACAATAAAACAAAAGCTCTATCAAAATTAGAATGTATTATACTTTTTCATATTTTTCTTTATTTTAAGAATTCGAATTTTGGGAAGCTTGTTTAGCTCATGATTTATTTAAATTTTATCTAATTGGTAAATTAATTAAACTTTTTAGTTCGCCATATTTAATCAGTTATTTTAAATTTGGACATTCTGTCAACTTTGAATTCAGCGACCCTATAAACTTTTGTAAAACTCACATTTAAAGAATGGAATTAAAAATAAAAATTCTGAAAAACGAATAATGAGTTTTCCAACGATTTTTTTGAAAAAGCATGAAAAAAATCATTTTAATTTCTAATACTTTCAACATTACATATTCCTGTACTAATACTTACGATGATTGCAAAAAAATCAGGTTAAAATACTTCTGTAAAAAACATTGTCTCTTGTCAAACATGACCTCATATACCATATCTCTAATATAAATTGTACATCAGTGTTAGTTATCTCAGATAAAACACAAAATTCATAACAGTATTTGCCCCAAACTCGTAACAATATGAAGTTGGACTATAAATTACTTTTATATCCGGGTTTGTTCTAAAGTAGGCTATGCTCGTTTTTGTTTTCATTACGATTCTAACCCTGTTTTCACCATGACTTCAAAAGTAAAACCAGAAGCTTTCAAAGTAAGAAAGTCGATAACTGAAGACTCGTGGCATCCAATTTTAGATTCCATTATTATTAACGACGATCATTGGTGGTGCATGGTTACGATGATGATAGAAACTTTACCAGAGCATGCACAATATATATCGATTTTCAACGAGGCAGCTGAGGTTAGTGAACGAAAAGCAGTATTTTCCCTGAGTTATGAAAAGTTAATAAACTGCGTCAAAGTTCTTTCACGAGAAGATCCAGACAAATGCTCGACAATTCAAGGTATTTGTCACTACACGAATCGCTTGCTGGAACAGGAATCTAAGCCTTTGTCATCGTCTTTATTGGCAAATCTCGTGAAGTATATGATATACAGATACAAAGAAACATTGATTTTTAGAATGCAGAAAAAACTCGAATTAGAGCAGGATATTGAACGAGAACTTCGTCTGATGAAAACTGCACCTGATGTTGAAGCCAATTTATTTTCGAGCAAAACAAATACCCAGCTTAGAAAAAGAGGTGAAGAATGGAGGGACAAAATATTTGTAGATGATGCTCCTGAAAACGGACCTGACCTTTATATCATCCTGACGGGATTTTACGATCCAAACTTGCCATTGGAGTTGATAAATGTAGGAGTACCCTTAACTGGTATCTTGAAAATAAAAAGACCTCAAGAGGGATTGCAATTAGGCGATATGGAAGATTCTGAATCAGTAAATATGAAGAATCAGTTCATCTCGTTAATTGCAAAAGCCGATTTGGTCAAGTTCTGGAGAGAGTTTGAAAATTATATAGAAGACTCAGAAAGAACAGAAGATTTCTGCAAGCTGATGTTTCTCACGTTTTGTCCACCGGAAATCGAGGTTTTGGAGAAAGGACCAAATAAGATGAAGGACCTTTATGATAGAATATGCTTCATTATTTACGATCTTTACGAAATATATCAACAACATATTAAATATTTAAGAACGATGAAGTTACAGAAAGTATACGAAGAACGACCCCTACAGCAAAATATTTCTAACTATGAGAATGTTATGGCTGATCTTCCAGAAGAATGTGCTACGGTACTTACTGTCTTAAACGCATTGCTTACTCAAGTCGAAGAAAATTTTAATCCTTCATCCCTTAATGAAAATTACGTTCTTGAGAATCGTAGTTCTGATTTAAAGATGAGTAGAATGTCCACAGATTCAAGATGTAAGTTGCTATATAATCAAATCAAATCTGGTCATACTTCTTTGCTTTTAGGGGAATCACAAACTGATGCATCTTTAATTCCTATTTCATTTCTGGAAAGGCTTATGGCTTGTAATTTGAAAAATGAATTAATTACTGTCAGAGATCAGGACTATGATCGTTCCTGTCAGATCAGTGATCCAAAGTTGGTCCTTCATGGAGAAACGCAACAGCTTTGTAGTGAGCAGCAAATTCTTTCCGATATAAATACATTCTATCCAAAAATTGCAGCCGTCTGGAATCGAAATCCATTAAATAAGAATCTACAACAAAAGTATGCCTATCATATCAATATACTTGCCAACAGTTTTGAAAAAGATGTGGACATTACAACGCTTCACCATTATTTGAATATTCTTGCACTTCGAAATATTTCCCGAGGACAGAAACTTTTACATACTGAAGGAAAATGTGAAGAATCAAAACATAAATCAGTTCCTTCGTTACCTCTAAATTTTGAAACCTTATCTTTACAGTATCGAAGTCATAGCATCGACTTAGGAAAAAATATGAGCCATTATTTCGAATGTCCAGTTTTATGTGCTCTAGCTGATTTGAGAGAGATTCTTCAACCTGAATTTCAAGAGAGAAACTGTCTTAAACTGGATCCATTTTCTGAGTTTGAAGATATTGAGCTCTTGTCGGCTCCAGTTTTTCAGAAAATATTGCAGAAATGTTTCGAAGAGTTCAGTTACTATCAGATGCAATATTTTGAACCTACTGATACGATTTTGATATTTTTTAGTCAATTTAATATCTTTGAGGTGAGCGAACAAGTTGAGTCTGGAAACATACCCACGCCTATCTGTCTTCGCGAATTCTGCAAGAATTTTGTTAAGGATTCTGACTTAAGTTCTAGAGATGGAAGTCAAGAAATGGATTTAAAAGGTGAGGATAGGGTAAAGTTATCGCAGAGGACTCAATCCGAAAAGGACGTTATGATATTACAAGATGAGAACTTTATCTTGCCAACGTCTTTGAAAGCAGGGATCTTAAGGAAAGTTCATCAGCCACCGGTGGACGAACGTAAACCAAAGATCAGGGAAGATAAGATTGTCTCAGAGAGCGAGAGTAAAAAAGGGGAGAAACTGTCGAAGAAAGAAGAGTCGTCTAAAGGAAAAAAAGAGAAAAGTCTCAAGGAAAAAGTTGCTAAGGAAAGAATATTGGATATACCGCTCGATACTTCTTTCCTTCCCACACGAGAAAAACTTGTAGCAAGGTGTGCAGAAGAAGGCGATCCCTTTGTATCCATAGGATATGATCTTGGAGAACGTAAAATTGAAGCTTCCAGTGTTAAAAAAACTTTCTGTTTGATTGACGGAGCGTTTGTAAACATTGATATTGAAACAGGATTAGATTCCAGAAAGCTGTTAAGAATAGGAATTAACAACTTTGGATGTAGATTACAGTTACACTCGGTTATTGAAGCAAACTGCTTATATTCGATGTTCCCCTTACATTTTACGACACCGGAGGGGCTTATAATAGCATTCACTAAACTACGTGATAATAACCGTAAGCTATGCGAAAGCTTTATAGATGTCGTAAAATTATTTTGAGATAGAATAACACTTTAGTATGATAGGTAAAAATCGAATTAGAACTCTATTGGTTCACGCAAATGTGGTAGTGAGTGTGAAAAGAATGTTAAAGAATTTCTTATGAAAGGTTACATAGCAGTGGTCTAGTGGAATAAGTATTTTACGGTTATTTTACAGATTCTGATATCGTTTTACATATTCTAGTAACTCGGACTTATCCTCACTGGGTAGATACCATAAATTACTCAAAAAATTTTCGAAAATTTATTGGAGTCTTAACAATTTAATCTTTAATTTATGGTAACTTACTATGAATTAATGGACAATTCCACTGTTTCCAAACAAAAATTTTCCAAAAGTTTCTACGGTAATTCGGTCCATTATAGTAAAGTGCAAGCTAATACTATATCAATATTTTTTCATTATTATTTTCATTATGGCGTCATCTTTTACTCCTCAGTGAGCATGTGTGCTTTTTCTCGAAAGTGGTTGGACCAATTTTAATTATTTTAGTTTTAAATGAAGAGAACTCATTTACTTAAGGTTCTACCGACCTTAAGGAGCCCATTCTCATCAGAACACTCGCGCTTCGCGCTCGGCCGTATTCAGTGTTCACCATACATATAATAGATACAAATAAATAGTTAACAAGTTTGAGCGCGCCTACGATGTGTGATTTGTAGCGCTTAGCGCTCTGGAATATTTTATCGTCATGCTTCGATGCTTCACATTCATATTGAAACATTTTCTCATATCTCACATTTTTTGGCGGGAAAATTTTATTTCTTATTTTTTAACAACATTTTTCACGATTAAAACGAAAACTGCTTACTTTATCAAATAACGTTCAAAGGAAAATTTGTAGATATTTTTAAGACCAATAATTATGTTTCTTCTCATTTTTTCAGTATCTCGCTTTATTTGGCTTCAAATACTAAATGCCAATCCCATCGGTCCATTCTTTCGACCGTTATCGTGCTAACAATCTAAGATCTACGTAAAGATAGACATACAGACACACAGACAGACATACAACGCGCTTTTTAATTTAGTGTGGATGTTATATTTGTAAACCAAAAATTAAGTCAATAGTGCTTAACACTCACCACCTCTTTCTCGGGATTTGTCAACTCGTTGTTCATTTCAGCGTTTCAGAAAATGAATATTCTCTGTCAAAAGATTCATTTTCTTATAACAAAACACGATATATTTTTCATTAGATAGATTCCAGGATTTCATCAGACTCCGAATACTTGATGGGTTTTGCCTATTTATACTATAAACTACTTCTGAAAATAAATATGGGGGCAGGGCCGAATTCACAATTGTAAGCTCCAAAGAACATTACTAAGTTCCCTTTATGGTGCCGTCTTATGGCAGCGGAAAACGCTAAGCAGAAAGCAGAAAATCATAAGAGTAAGAAAGAGAGGAATAGAGAGAGAGAGAGAGAGAGAGAGAGAGAGAGAGAGAGAGAGGGAAGGTGGTATGTCTTTTTTATTCTTGGTATTTTCCACATTCTGCTTTGCGTTTTGTGCTGCAATGGGATGGCATCGGCATCCTTATCCAGCAACTTTGAGAACTGTGGGAAAGCTTTGTGTTGCAAATTCTAAAATATTGCCACATGTTGTCAATGTAACATTGTAAAAAAAAATGGTGAAAAATTGTCTACGTGGTATATGGATGGTCCCTTCCATGATCTAGCATGGATTTCCTTCATATGCAATATCCGGACGAACTGAATGTGATAGATAATATAAATAAAAAATAATAAATCAGAACCATATTAAAATTAATTTAATCAAACTCTAAATAATTTCAGGTGTGTCTAACGTTTCCTATGGGAATCACTTCTGGAATCCTTGCTTCGACTTTCGTGTTACATGGCCCTCGGGGCTTTACATCGAGTCAGTGTCAGGATATACGCCAGAGAATCCGTTTTATATCCAGCAAAAATACATTTCTAAGGTATCCCACCTCGCTTCTATAGCAAAGGAGACTCACCGAAAGTATCTAGAAAACGGAACGGTAGTTATATTTCTCGAGAATGGCACGGTTACTGTTCTAAAATCTAATGGTACAATAGTTACCTGCACAGAGTTTAAAAAATTAAGAGAAACGAAGGATGATATTGATGTACCAAAAAGTAAGCCATTTTTAAATTCTGATAGCAGTAACAATACGGCTATTGTTTTTTAAACTATCGAATTCAATCAATTTTCTTTCTACAAGTAATTGTTGATTAATCGAAATTCAATTTTACCGAAGGTGAAGCAATACCGAGAACGATTCTTGTAAAGGAAACGGATGACGTTAGCAGCAAAAAGCTCAACCGCAAATCGTTCGATGACATTTCATTCGAAACGAACGTTTCAACATTGGAGGTAACTGCAGCAAAATTACTTATTCAAATGGACCTTTCGTGTTAAAATCGAAGAATGGAACCTTCAGCTTCGAAAATGAGCTACTTTTCATGGCAATGAATACTCGTATCGAGTGTTCTAGAGTATACCCTCTTGTTTAATGGGTTCTGGAACAGAGTAATTTATAAAGCTTTCCGATAGTAGTTAATCCTTACAGAACTCCCCTTTCGTCCTGCCTAAATTGTTCGCTCACGTCTTCATAGGCGATTAATCTTGAAATAAATAGCACTAAAAGATATTAAAAAATTTACCTTGTTAAAAAGTACACTCAACTCCTGATGTATCGTCTATTTCGGGTATTCTGTGACGTGCTACATAGCATTTCCAAAACATTAGCAGAGTACTTACATACATGGATGAGATTCTAGTCGGTATCCGGCGTAAATAGAACAATTGTCTCTTTTTTACTGCAGAGAAACGCGCAAATTAAAAGAGACAGTTTCTGTGTTATTACACCATACGCCGACTAAAAACGCGTTCATGTAGATGCTCGAAATAAACTATGGAACTATGCTATTACGTAGATATTCTTCCTGCCTAAGGAGCAGGAAGAGCCCCTATCTCTCGAAACTTCAGTCCTCCTCATCACGAATGCGGGCCGGCAAGAGCCTCTCTCCCAACCCGTTGGATCCCCTCATCGTCGAATGGCGGCCGATGAAAATTCTAGGAATCGGGGTTAATTATATAGGGAGTTGAGTGTTTCAAAGTTAACCTTGATGTCTCCAAGTCTAATAAAACGGTTAATATTTAATGAATAATTAATTTAAAAAATTCTTGTGTCATTCAAAAGGAAACAGAGAAACATATTTAATAGCCAAAATACCTTTTTGGATGGATTTGGGGGAGAGGAGAAGTTTTTTTCTTCGTATACCCAAAACTGCTGATAGATGGAAGTTCGAGTGTGTTTAACGGGTAACCAACGTTACTCGGTGAAAAAAAAGCATAATCTCTAGAACTTTTCATCACGCTACGGAGAATGTTGGTTTATTTAATTAATGGGAATATTATAAAGCAACATTTGAAGCATGTTGTATAAAAGTTTCAAAGAAAAATATGTACAAATAAGCCACTGGAAGCAGATCTTTTGCGTCAATAGCTCCAAAAAAAGTCCTTTTGCGATGATGGCTCGCTGTTGTAACTCAAAAACTACTGCACCGTTCCTTTTGAAATTTTATACTCGTTTTATAAATAAAATATAAGGTAATGCTGTCGCTTTTTTATTTTTTATAATTATTATTAATTTTACAATAACAAATTTGCCAATTTTGTTTAGCAAATATTGGCTTTTTGACTTCTAAGTGTTAAAGAAAATAAAAAACTATTTAAAAAACTCAACAGCGTTACCTCATAATTTATGTGTAGAAAGAGTGTATAAAATTTCAAAAGGATCAGTGTAGTAGTTTTTGAGTTAAAGCAGTCACTGCAAAACGATTTTTTTTGGAGGCGCCTCAGATAATATGCTGCCAAGGGCTTATTTGTACATATTTTTCTTTGAAAATTTTATACAACAGGTTTCAAATGCTGCTTTATAACATTACTATTAATTAAATAAACCAACATTGTCTGTAGCGTCAAGAAAAATTCTAGAAAATATTATTTTTTTTTTCACCAAATTAACGTTAGTCCCCCCTTAGAGTATTATCCAGATAAACTAGACTCCTGTGGTACCGCGAGGTTTGATTGGTTATCGTAAATTATAAATTATCCTATTATTACTCGTTATCGCCAGTGAATTGAAAATAGTAAACAAGTCAGTGATGTATGTACCAGTGTTCTCAACATAAGAAACGCAATAACCGCTTAGGGTACTCCCAACTTTGCGTACTACTCGTATATACGGTACTGCTGAGCCGAGTTCGAAGCGTCTCGTCTCCCTGTCTCAACGAACTCCTTACCAATTATATAGGTATACGAGTATTAGCGCCAATTTTAAGAAGCGGTAACATGAGTGGCGTTATCTCGGGAGTCTAGTGAAATATGTTTGAATAATGAAGTAAACAGGCTAAATATTTATCATGAATACCTAGATATTTAGGATGAACTTTGTAACGTGGATGTTATCCGAAAGTCCCTTCTCACTACAACACTGGCCCAAATATTGATCGACCGGAGGTCGCGAATTCCAGAGGGTGAGATATAGAGCGACTCACTACTGGTTACAAGGCGAAACACCCGTTTGCATCTTTTGCCAGGAGTCAACCTCGCCGCGTTCAGGATGACGTCAATTCGGAGGGTGTGGAGACCATGACCTCACCTGCTCACGAGGTGGATCCTCCACCCCTCGTATAAGCCCCTGTTGCGCGTTGTTATGTTTTATTTTGTCGTCTACCATGTTAGTCCCACGAGTAGTTGGGGTTCATCAAGGATCACCTACGCTCTCCCTTGCGTAGGCTAGACTTACTGATGGGACTCGAGAGCCCCGCCAGCTACAGCAGGAGGGCGCCCTGTATCCTGCAGGAACCGTTAGCGACCTGCACTTTCAGTGCCACGCATCCCTCGGCATAGTATCTTCACACCTTGTAATGGAGCGCAGAGGAAGCTCTCAGAAAGACTTCTACCCGAGATACCGCTACGCACGGACACCCTGGGGGGCCACTTCTTGGTTGTCTGATATCCCCGGCCGTTGGCCACTACCCTCACAAGGAAAAGATCCGTTTATAGAATCTCCCTGCCAATAATGGACAGAGCCCGTTTATACTTTAAAGGGATGTCCTCCATACATTCACTCATACACTTCCCACGAGTCAATACCTAGGGAGCTCGAAGTAAAGACTCCAAACTAAGTACAAGGTCCTGCAGCCCCTATTGGAGGAAGAAAAGGGATAATAGAAATAATTTTGTTTTTATGGTCAAGTGTTTATTGGTTGCCAAGTTTGAAGTCTTACAATTAGTACAAATGTGGAGTCAGATTACTGTAGTTAGAGGAATTTTTTTAGACACTTGGAGACTGAGTGACACTTGTATCTCAACTTTGACAAAGAATCGATGATAACTTCTGACTGACTTTTTACGGGCCAATTGCGCTTAGTCCGGAGATAGTTTTGATTACACAGGTCGACAAGTTCTAAAGCCAGAGACCAGACCTAACATTTCCGAAGGATTTTGATGCGCCGAATTCGAGCTCAAAATTGCTCCTATTCGTCAGGTAATTAAGTCATCCTAACCTAAAAGTGCAAAAAGGGGTTTTTAGATGCCTTTGAGGTTATGTAACCGAACAAGAAAAATGTCTACCACAAAAGCTAATATGGATTTCGTTTATAAAAATGATTTATTCTTTTTTCCATTAGAAAATATAATAATAAACACATTATTTATATTTACACTTCAAATATGAAGAGATGAGAACTCAACGGTGGCATCTTTCAGTCTTTGCGGATATGAAGAGTCAGTAATAAGATTTATTTTTCGTCTTTCCCAAAATTTTATATACTCTCTATGTGCCGCTTCTCCGACTTGCTCCGACCGTAAGCCTAAACTTTGGGTATTTAATAGTTCTAGGCATGCATTCAAGTGCTGCAACAGTACATGCATTTTCAGGGTCTCGGTTATATTTGTGCCTAACAATGCGCTGTGCATTTCTTTAATGAGCTTTCCTATATCTGCAATCGGATCATGTCTCTTGATCGAAAAACATGAATTAACAATTTTATCCATTATTTCAAATGCAGAGACATAGGGTGTGATGGCAAATGGACCGATATCTACATAAATTTCTCGATCAAAGAGTTTTTTAGCTTCTCTTAACAATTTTCTGCACGCATTGCCTTCAAATACCTCTCCATGATAATTGTTTGAGACTAATTTTAGTTTTAAAGGCCACAAAAGAGCTTTCTCTCGACCGACAAGATGCACTAGACAAATGATTCCCAAAAAAAATGGTTAACAAACCCTTGTAATATATGAAGTTCTGGAATTGTACATTTATCAAGAATCAACGAATTGTCTTTTTCTTTGAAAAGTGGCTCATTTATAGGACTGTGGCATTTCTTAGCTAACTTTTTATTTCCGCCAAGAGAAATAAACTTGTCATAATCTTTTCTCAAATCACCAAATGTTTTATGACGTGAAACTTCCACTTCCCTCGGACACATGATTTTTGTTAGCCTTAAATCTTGAAGACTAGCAAAGCAATAAGGACGAGGATACATTTACGTTGCCGTTTGTTGTCCATTCACGAACAGTAATATTTTGAAATCGAAGATAAATTTGAAAGAATTATTATTAATGTTCACTAAATTGAATAGAAGTTTAACATTTTCATAGGTTTCTTTGACGTCTTTATACACAGCATAATCAGTTTTTTAACACTTGTTTCTGCATTTGATGCTTTCACACTATTTTGAGAATCAATTCTTCTTTGTTTTTTAGGTATGTATATCATTTTCAAAATCAGTCTCAGTTGGTGTGTGAGGAATTATTGACAAGCAAATTTTTAAAAAACCCTGACCACCATCTGCCATTACTTTAACAAGTCACCAACAAAATTACATCTTTCTAATACAGTTTCAACCAGTTTTTCAGCATCAGCCCAGACGACTGGTCTCATTTCTTTTTTATTAGAATTCTCAGTATCAAATTCTAACATATCAATATTGTAGATATCTTTTAATAATTTTGTTCGTCCACTAACTTGATGTGTATAATGAACAGACACAGACTTTCGACCAGCAGAATGTTGAATAATAGTAGTCAAATTATTCATATGTCGAATCGAAGATCCAGTGTTTGTACGGAAATAATCTAAATCTTTTGATGAAAATGTGACTGTAGTACTTTTGTCTTTAAGAAATATTCGTTTTCTACGTCCTCCAGTGTTCAGCGTAATAGAATCTGTAGGAAAAAAGACATTGTTATCCTTAAGACGTCCTAAATACATCATTAGGACATCCATTGGACTGACATGAACGTCTTATGGATGTCTTTAGGGCGTCCGGACGATGACACTGTCTTTTAGCCCAATGGGGTGTGACAAAATAGTATGTTAACTAAATAATTATAATTTATGACCTTGAAGATTATAATGCAGGTCAGGTATTCAATTTCTTTATATATTATTAATTAATGCGGGACGTGATAATAATGTGCACCTTTCAAAAATCTACTTTTTTACCTTCTCGTCAAATCGTTTCTACAAATTAGTTGAATAAAATTGGAAAAAATTAGGATTTTATTGAATTTTTTTAAATATCTCTTTTTATAGTCATATCTCAAAGTTTTTGTTGAAACATTTCAACATATTTGATTCCCTCTTAACTGTGTAGATTATCGCGATATGTGGTTACAGTTCTGGTGAGACTGTTTGAAAACAATTTTCGCGAAATTGCACGAAGCTGGGGTTATGCACGAGGTTGTATGATTCATGGTCGCCGCGCCTATTTCCATGCGCTGATGTATGGGATAGGAAACGCGCTATCATGCGAGTGGATATCACACATGCATCACGTCCTTGATGCAGAATTTATGTATCTCGTGAGTCCTCTTCGTCCCTTTTGAACTGCTTGAATTTTAAAGGTGACCTCAGTTAATGAAACAGTTCTTAATTAAATTTTAGCATCCTTTGAAAATTCAAAGCTATTCTTCTCCATAGAGAAATTCCAGATGTTTTAGGAAAATTAGAGCGTTATCAAAGATATATACAAACCTTTATTTGAACTCATTTTTAGCATTAGAGTAATTATAGGGCTGGATTCTGTACATACATACAGTTATCTTGAAATAACAGTGTAGTCAAATTTAGCATTATCGGTTGTGTCTGATATAAATAGTCTGATTGAATCCAGTGCACCATATATTTAAGCTTTTCCCATAGGCACTTTTTGACGGACATCTAGAGGACGTCCTAAGAACCTCTTAGAGATATTAAAATATCCCAAGGACATCTAAAGGACGTCAAATTACAAGACACAAAGACCATCTTTAGAACGTCACGGTTTCCATTGGGGATGGTATTTAACCATCCACAATTTACAAAGAACCCCGCACAAAACTAGTGGAATAAACGTCTCCGTTAAATTGGCTGAAACTTTAAGAAAATAATAAGAAAAGTCTCCACGAACGGAACAAGATCCTATGATTAGTTTCCGAGCTATTCGATCTACTAGTACTAGATTTTCAAGTATCCTGGAACTATGCTTTGTTGCAACGGGCCGCAGCAAGGATACCTCCTACCTCCACTCCCCAGGTTTATGACATGTCAAGTTCTTCGTTATAAACAAATATTTGCAATAAATAGCCAGTATGATGGATTATGTTTTTGTGGAGTATGTTTATGCATCGAAATCGCTCGTTCAGAGCATCGAGGTAAAATTTGATCATGAAAATGTGGTATCCAATATCATTTTTGAACTTAATAAACAAATTCTATAAACAAATGCATGATTGGAATGATTTGGAATGATTTGGATTGATTCGGAATGAATTTCAATCCGAAGCTTTGGCTAGGATTGCTTCCAGAATATGGCAGGATAAAGCGGGATAAGTAGGTTAAAGCAGAAAACTTCTAGAACTCACATCAGACGACAGTAAATAAAATAAATAAGAAAAAATATCTTAATTAATAATATGTAATTTATAACATTTTTTTCTGCTTTGTTGTTTCCTTTTTCTATCTTTTTTTGTGTCAAAGAAGTGACGTCAAGCTCGATAATGTGCAAAAAATTGGAGGATATTCACTGTTCAAAGTGTTGATAACCATCCTTATTTTGACATTGATTAACCTGAAAAAAATGTATGCTTGAAAGGTCTAAGATTACAAAGTTCATCAGGATTCTGTGATATCGAAATATCCAATCTGAAATCTATCCGAAACTATGACGAAGTGGTATGTATGTGAGAGGCACACTCGGAGGCACAGATAGTTCGAGTTGCTTTCATATTCAGAATGCAATTGGATAGATTTCGGATCGAACATGTTTGTCAAGTAAAACCAAACCATTTTGATCAGACTGACTACTCCACGTCAAATATATAATTTTGCATTGGGAGCTTTGAATTTTTATTAGAAGTGTCTTCTGAATAATGAAAAAAGATACTCGAATTGTAGAAGTTTAATTAATTATCTATAAACGGTGTACTTTCAAAATATAGTTCTTGGTTAATTAAATGTTTGTATTAGAAAATTATATAAAAATTAGTTATTTATAAAAATAGTCATTGCCGTAATTTCTTATGGTTGAAATTAAAACTTAATTTCTGAGTAATCCCTATTTTAAATATTCATCGTTTTCGATCGAAAATTATATAATTTGGTAAATCTAGTAACCTTTAATTCTAGACATTTTCATAAAACTAATGAAAAATGTACCAGGTGTAGAAATTGAAACTCGCTGTTTTTTTTTTTTTTTTTTTTTCAAAATTCAACACATTTTTCAAATTTTTTTGGCAATTTGTGGATTCCATGCCGATAGAATCTCATTTCTTTTGAGGAAAACCATTCAACGAACTAATTTTCGACATCTTCAAATTCTCTGAAATGTTGTTCAGTCAATGCGTGAGCCATCGACGACGCAAACAAGTGGTAATCGGACGGGACCAAGTCAGAAGAGTACGGCGGGTGCGCTAGCACTTCCCATCCAAGCGCTTCAATGGAACGAGGAGTTATACACATATGTGCGTGATAACTCACACGTTCATCAGGCTTCCGTCAGCGAATATAACTAGACTGTATACCCCCACCATTAGCGTACCGTCAGCCATCCTGAATCCGAGCGTATAAATTCAGCTGCACCCTGCACGACGCTCAGACGTCAGACTTCAGTGTCGGAGTGTCCTCAGTCTAGGCGAACGCGACTGACCGACTAGCTCGGCCAACTCTCATCCGATGAAACTCACAGGAATTTTTGCTATGCTTAGGCGCACATATCATAGCCAAACTCGTCAGGAATCGTAAGGTTTAGGTGCATCTATGCTTACCATTCCTACAAGTTTATTCTCTATGATAAGGTTTATCAATGTTTAGGCGCACCTATCATTGACATTCCGCGTAGTCTCCGATACTACCGACCGGGTAACACTTATTTCTCACCTCCGTGCATTACGTTTTCGTAAAATAAATACTGTCACTTTTCCGACATACTGAAACCAGCTTATATATACAAACATAATCACTACCACCACGTACTCATTACTAGCTTCTTAACTTAGCAATGTAAAAGTGGTAGGGAAATAAATTATTTCTATATTCTTGTTACTTAAATATCTGTTCGTATTCGTCTTTAAAAATACCTAAACCCTGAAAAATTGAAGCGTCCTTTGAAACATCTTGAAAATCTACTGAATCCATGAGAATCTTGAAATCTTATAAAATATTTTTAAGTCCATGGAGATCTCTTCAATCTTGTAAAATCTCTTGAAATCTGCAGAAATCCTTTGGAATTTCCTAGAAATCTGTTGAAACTTAATTTAATTTTTTTCATAAAGTTCTCTGAAATTACTTGAAATCTTTGAAATACACTGAAAATTCATTAAAATCCTTTCGTATCATTTAAATTTTTGAAAAATATTTTTAATCTGATGAAGATTCTTTGGAACCTCTAAAAAAACCATAAAATCTAAACCTTTCAAAACCCGTAAAGTTTTTAAATCCCTTAAAATCTTTAAAATTCTTTGAAATCCTATAAATTCCTTAAATCTTATTATACATTTCTTAAAATCACTAGAAATTCCTTTTAATCCAAAGAAAATCGATTGAACTAAAGTATTGAAATATTTTCCAATTCCGTGAATCATCTTCAAATCTTTAATGAATACTAAACCTTTTTTAAAAATTTCGAAATATTTGAAATCCTACAAAATCCCGTAAAATTAAATCTGGAAAATCTTGTAAAATCTCATGAAATCTGAAGACATCAACATTAAATAACTTTAAATCTTTGAAATTTCTAGAAATTTCGTATCGTGATGATTTGTAAAAAATTACGTAACAATTTCGATTTACCCTCCGCTCCTCTCATATCCCGTGTAGAAATTTTAAAACCTGGCCCAGAACGGTGATGAATCACACTGTTCGACCGGGCGCTGATCTGAAGTCGGCCTTTCAGGCCTGGGCCCGGTCAGGCCGTTTATTTCATTCCCTGTATAAAATTACCGATTTGGACCAAATCAGGGCCAGATTTCCCGATCTGGGCCCGGTCGGAGCCACAGCAAAATTTCCACACGGTTATAGCAGATCATAACATTGTTCCTCTCCCTTCCCCGAAGAGCTCTCACACTGCAACAAGTTTTGCCGAGAGCAGCTACCTAACGGCAACAAAATTACATTTTTCAAGCGGCAACAATTCCTAACCATTACTGACATATGTACATGCGCATTGCGTATTGCGTTTCAGAATTTTAAACTGCGCGCCAATAGCAACCAATTAGATTCCATAAGTTAGTTGCCAAAAGGGAAAGAATTTGTTGCCATAAGGAGCGGACTTTGTTGCCGTTAGGGAAATGTTGCTGTATGGGGTGTTGCCGTTATTGAGCGTCGAGTGTATTACGCAATTTATGGATGACACATTAAGAGGATCAGTTGTTCCCCCTTGAATAGGATGATCCGATTATTCCGATCTACTTCTGAAGTGTTTCATTTCCTTCGTAGACAGAAATTCGTGAAGAGATTGCATCGCACGGTGAAGAGCCTCCAAATATCAAGATATCGGGATACTCCGTGCTTGAACCCGACGGTAAGCATTACGAAGTTCGTGAGGATGTAGTTGTGCAGTTCAATAGATTGTTGGTGAAGACAGCCTCAAGCTACGAGGTCGACGAAAGGTTCGCACGTCGTGCTGATGGCACTGACATGCTGTTGAAATCCAATGGAGATTTTATCGTCTCATTTCCAGGTAATCAAAAGTTTATGACTTTTCTTATTTTCTGCTCTGTAACTCTAAACATAGATTATATTGATAAACACGAGGGTCCTTCAATAAGTCCTTAGAAGAAGATAGAAAACGATTTGGTTTCAGTATGCATCATTACTCACTAGATAGCTGTTACAATCTCAGTTATATCCATGAAATGGTTTTATTTTTATTTTCGATTGAAGCAAAAAGCTTTTGTATATTTAGAAAAATAGAAGAAATAAATGAGTTTCGAGTGGTGACTAAACCATAGAGATATTACAATAGAGGGGACAAGCCAGCCTGAAACTTGTCAGCTCGGGCGAGAGAGAGAGAATCTGAAGGT
>JAUEJJ010000002.1:100743-117237 GCA_032164275.1 Synergus coniferae
TTAACACTACTCCATATTATTCATATGGTTTCAGCGGCCATGTTTGACTAGCACCACAGCGCCACTTTTGGCGCGGTAGATGTTTTCATTCCCAATATGTATTTGAAAGGCTTAGCACTGAAAGAGATGAAAGCTAATCATCTATAACTTTTCTATTTCTTTCAGTCTGTGTGTTCTTCAGCAGTTTTAACTTGTTTTTTAGCCTCCTTCAACTGCGTAAGTGCTCTTTTCACTCCCTTTACAAAAAATAGAGGGTCACGATCGTTGTGCGACTTACAGCGCAACTATACGAAGCGCTCTCGACTATGTGCTGCAGCTTCGTGAATATTTCATATTTCAGTCTAAAATTTTTCAAATATACTCTCAATATATTATACTTTCGAAATATGTAAAAAAATTCGATTTTTACATTCTCATCCGAGACAATGTATTAGATATGTGTAAAATTTGACTCCCCCAGTTTTTATCAAATGTCCACATTTTGAGACCCCCTGAACCCAAAAAGCATGTTTTTAAGAATATGTCTGCTTGACTGGGTGGGTGTGTGTGTAGATTTTTAGCTTGTGTGCGTGATAAATTTCGAAAGAATTGACTAATTCGATTGGCCTTTGGTATTCTCGTTTAGGGTCCTAAAATTAAGGTCAAGTTCGTTAGCCAGACATTTTGGATAAAAATTTAAAAAGTTGTAGCATTTTGAAAATTTTTGAAACCACTTTTTTTTTTAATTTACAAATTCTATGTATGGATGTTCGTAGTACTCAAAAAGTACAACAATTTCTCTTCATGACTTTTTTCGATAAAAAAATAATTGTCAGACTTATGACATTTCGAAAATTAAAAAAAACGAAAAAATGCTCTGCACGAATGGTATAAAAACTTTTTGAATCTTTTTGAAAAAACGAAAATTCAAATTTTTAACCAAATAACGCGAGATGTAAAAAAAATGATAAGGAGCGTAATTAATGGTCTTTAAAAAATCTACAAATCTTCATTTGACCATTTTTTGATAAAGTAAGTATTTTTCGTTTAAATCGTGAAAACTGTTTTTAAAAAATAAAAAATAAAATTTCCCCGCCAAAAAACGTAAGATATAAGAAAATGTTACAAAATTAATATAAATAATCAAAGCTTGACGATCAAATATTGCAGAGCACGAAGCGCTACGAACAAATCGCGCGAGTGTTATGTCAAATATCGTGACACTTGCGCGCGAAGGACGCAAGCGTCCTGAAGGGCGCAACTGCGTGAAGCGTGCAATTTGAGCGCGAAGCGCGACGTGTTATGAGAATATGTCCACGAAGCGGGCAGATATCTTGAAGCACAGTTACCAGGCTACCCCCTTAAAAACGTTGGAGAAACACTTGGAAAAATGTATATAATTAAATGGAGATTACGTTGAAGAAAAAAAATCTACACAAGATATTTTTTTTTCTATTTTGTTCTATAGACATAATGAACGACCCTCGTATCTACTTGCAAACGATTACCATGAAATTTATATGAGACGAGCATTTAAATCCTTTCTTTATTAGATGGAACACGAATAACGACTGGTTACATAATAGAAAATGAGCCTCTCATTTGCGATTGGTCAGAGAAAGAATTAGAAGAGTACTTTACTTTGAAGCCCAAATGTGAGGCCTTTCATCATTCGAATCTTGATGCAAACTTAAATGAAAACGAAGAGCTCGTAGAACGGACTAAGATTCTGGAGTCCGATTCCTTTGTGTCCGTACTCTTGACCAGTCGGATGGAGCATATAAACTATTCCACTGTGGAGTATGAACCAGTGTTCCGCTCTTGTATTCTCTCTATGCCTGGAGAGGTTAACATCAGAATCTCTCAAGAAGGAATGCTTGATGTTACAGTCGCATCTAAAGTTGAGCTTAATGTAATTGAAATGATTTTCAAACAAACGTAGTCAGCTCGTACTATCTAATGAATTTACTCTCTAAATATGAATTAGTGAAATTTTTATAATTAATCGTAAAATTTTATTAACTCAATTTGAGTAAAGTGGGCTACAAAAGATCAGTAGAAAATTAATAATTCAGTTAGTCAAAATATTTACTAATTCGATATTGGAAAACTACATTTTGTTTTGGAAATGTAGGGGAATATTGCGAATATTACGGGTCGGTCCATTCCCTTAAGAAAGGACCTTTTTGTCTTTGTCCTGTTGTCATTCTCATGTCTTTATTTGATTTCTAGATACAAGAAAATAATTTGACTCTTTCCGCCGAAACCTGTTCAAATTGCAAGAGCAGGATAACTACGTTTTACGAATTGCGGTATCCAGCTTCAGGGAACGGTGTTGATTTATCCAAGGGATCGGTTTTAACGACCACGGACATGTTTGGAAATATATTCACAGTTAAGTACGACGGCACGTCGAGCTACGAGAGCAAAAGGAAGATGTTCTGCGAATGCGAAAGAGGCAATGGTGGAAAAAGCTACTTGGATGAATATTCTAGCAGCGAAACCGAGAAAAAAGAGGTAGAGGAACAAGGACAGAAAAAGGAAATAAAAAATGTTCTCTCGGAAGTAGTGAGCAAAGGTCGTTGCAGAATCTTCGCCATGAATCGAGATTTAACTGCAAACGAATATCTACATAGATCAGAGAAATTGCAGCATGAGAGAAAGATTTTTGATGACGATAAGTCCAGCCTAGTTTATTACCAGGTGCCAAGTCAGCTACATCTTTGGTACAAGTTGACCCTCTCACCATTGAACCCTTTTCAAAAATTTGGATCGTGGTTTAAAAGTGTAAGAATACTTATGTTTGTGCCTTTAAGGGGTTAATGTCAGTCGCAAGGCCAAAGATAACGATTTTTTGAGAATTTTTCTTAGAAAACAGGTTTTCTTTCTTATTGACCAATGTCAATTCGAATATTACACATTTCAAGAAGTTACAGTTATTTTTTAGGGTAGAAATATTGATAAAAAAGCAAATTATAGCCAATCTGTCAGAGATCCAAACAAAAGATGTTTTGCGGTGTGCACGGTACATATCTCCAGAACTGCTCAACCGATCATTAATCAAATTTTAACCAGTTATTTTTATCATAATTTGCAAGTACTTGAACGAAGAAGTAAGTCAAAATTTTAATTTTCAAGAGAATGGCGTATGGTAAACACAAAATTTTCATTTTCCTTGAAAGAATCGCTCATTTTTCGGTTAAAAAAAATGCAAATTAAAATATCGATCGTTAATGTACTTTAAATTTATGTTAAAAATAACTGGTTAAAATTATGTAATGATCGGTTGAGCCGCTCTGAAGACATCATGCGCTGCGCCAAGCACCTTTTTTTGGACCTCTAGTAGATTGGCTATAAATTTCTTGTTTATTGATATTTTTACCATAAAAAATTACTGTAAATTCTAGAAATGTGTATTACTCAAACTGTAGAACATTTGTCAATATGTGATAAAATCTGTTTTAGAAATAAGAAAACCCTTAAATGATGCAAAGTCAGAATGAATTATAACATATGGTAAATGTTTATACCCAGTAGGTAAAAGACATTGAATATCCTCAGGAAACCCTTCGTATATTCGGTGACGCCTATATTTTTAATTTTTATTTAAAGATTAATGGTCTGATAATAAGACGCACAATGGACCCTAATATAGAAAAATAACTAGATATATGATATTATTTATAATATAGCTAAAGAAGTTTTTAAAGGCAAGTTTTGAGATAATTTAAACATAATAATTCTAGATAATTTAGCCAAATTACTAGATTTTGGGCGTCAGATCTTTCTTGGAATAAAGATAAATTAATTTAACTAAAAATATGCGAAAAGATAAAGGTAACACGGAATATACATTCCAAAAATAACGATAAAGATAAACATAAACGACAAAAAGATAACTTCGCAAATTTTAATTAAATCAAAAAGATAAAGAGATAACTATAATAATATATAATAAATGGTACGAGAGATTTCTAAATTAACTATAAAAGGGGCATAATAAATGGTACGAGAGAGGTTTCAAAATTTAAAAGAAAAAGGGACATTAAAATGGTAAATAATTCATTAGATAAATGGTGCAAAAATGGTACGGGAGGGATTTATATGTTCAACATAACATAATGTATGATATTTTGGGAAAAACAATTATAAATTCAGGGAAATTGTCACACATTTCAGAAATTAGATAAATTTAGAATTAAGACAGTGAAATTTTAAGTTTTCGGCACTCCAGATTATTAAACAAATTAAAGATGCATTATAAATCAATAAAATTCACAAATAATAAATAAAACGACAATTTAATAAATAAATAAATAGATAAACTACAAAATTGCAAAGAGATCAATAAATACATAATATATGATTCAGCAAAAGAGCGAAGATAAAATCGATAAAAGACAAAAGATAAATAAAATACAACGAAAAGATAAATAAATACAACAAACTTGGCTAAATCATTTAAATGAAGTCGACTCCTACGATACTTCTTATGACGAGGTGGAGAACTATTATGAACCTTTTTTCCTTGATGCTCCAGAGATAATCGATAAAGATAAAAAGGCATTATTATCCAAGATATACCTGTTCCACGAAGAGAAACAGATAAAGATATAATTTTTAGGCGAGATTACCTATTCTTGCTTAGCATTTTTGGTAACCGCCTCGGTCAACCATTTCTAGGGATGCGCCTAAGACTCCGGAAGACCAACAACAAATCTAATAGTCCATTTTTGACAAATTTGGCCAAATTCTGTCTTGGACGTTAAAAAGACGATAGAAATAACGATAAGAGATAATATTTCCTTGAAGAATCCACAAAAGAGCATAGTCATGAAGATTGCGCGAAGATACAGGTAATGGTGGACCAAATCATGTACTGTGGGAGAATCCTGTGTGACCTCCAGTCAGGACCACGAAGCTCGAGAATTTTAGAAATAAGAAAAACAAAAAGAAGTAAAATAAGTCAACCCTAAAATTCTTATAATACTAAACACAAGATTATAAATTGTTAATAAATAAATAAAATTAGATAAAATCTTAAAATAAAGATAAAATAAGTCGTAAAATAAAATAATAGACAGACAAAAACAAAATAAAACAATGGATGAGTGCTGAATTTCGGTTCTTAGTGAGAGCATGAGCTATTAATTTATTATTTATATTTAATTTTATGTTTTACAGAGAACAGCAACATCACAATTCGTAGGACGTATAATATCAGTTTAATCGACGTCTCTAAGACACCTAATGTCTTAAAGAATATTTGTGTATATGCATTTTGAATCTGGCTTACTTCATGCATTATTCTTTTCGTTGAAAGACAATTTCAATTTTCTGGCTTATATATTTCAATTTCAAATTTTCGCCTGCACACACCTTGCGCCTGCACATGAGCAAAAGTCCATGTCATTTACTAATCTTATTAGGTGAAACCCAACAAGAGTTTGTATCCGATTTTATACACCGATGTGAAGCACACGTACGGTGTCAATGTGATTGATAATAAGCTTGCTCGTTGGTTGATCAATCAAATATAGTATTACAGTTGACTTCCTCTAGTCGTAACTTAGCTGAATTCGTCTAACTTACTAATTCTACTTCCCACAGAGGTCCAAATTGATAAGGTGGGAAATAGGGAAAAATTCTGGTGGGCTGGTGTGGGCTGATACGATGAAAAAAAGTTACAGTAATTTTGGAAGTAATTTAAAGAATTTAATCTGAAAATAGGAAAAAAATTAATAATTATGTCTCTGTTTTTATACCCTTGCCAAAATATGGTATGTTTCAAGGGACAGATTTCAGTTTTATTTAATAACCCTCAGTTACCTCACGGAGGTCAAAATGACCTAGATGGTTTTTTAAAGCGCCATCATTTCTTTATGGGCTAGGGAAGCGGACAAGGACCAGAAGGGGAAAAAGTTTAGTGGCTCTAATCTATACAGAACCGTCACGGGGGAAGGCATACATGCAACGTACTGTACCTTGAAAGTATGTACAGAATAGAAAAGTGAAACCGCATTAATACTAACTTGACATTATCATAACATCAACACATTGCGCGCGTATCTACATATTACCAACTTTTATATTTTTCGTGCCATTTGGCCATTTGGGTTTCATTTTTCCGATGGCTCAAAAGAAAAGTGGCTGACTTTGTTTGTTGATGGAACACACTTTTTCATAACGCATAATGCATAGCGCATACTGTTCTCGACCAATTATTTCTTGCTCATGATTGGAAATGGAAGCATAGGACATCGTTTGAAATCAGATTTGAATATATTTCTTAAATCTTACTGTCTAATTCCCAAGCGAATAATCCCTCAGAGTAGGCCATATTGCACAATACTCTCAGATTCAGCTAGAAATTTACTTCCTCCACATCTACGTGGGAAAATTTTCTTATACATATACCATAATTCAAGAACAGACTTTAAATTCTTAATAATTTCTAAAGTTTGTAACGAAACAAAACTCACTTAGTTTTGTTTTAGAATGATATCACTTTCGCATATCACTTCACTTTAATTGCGAGCTGAGAACTGATGAGCGGGTAGACTTTAATTCTGCACTACAAGTTTGACAATTTATATTTGACAAATTGATTTTTTCGGAAAAATAGTGAATGTGGAGAAGGTCAATTTCTCCCTCGATCTGAGAGCACTGACATTGCGCCAGCTTAACGTGCATGCAATGCGCATTTTAAGATGGATCGGCCAAAAAAATTATATCTGCTGACGGATTTATGCATGTTTAATTTTGAAAACTTTGAGTATGAAATGTTTACTTTTCTTAGACACTGAACGTGGAAATGACGAATCAAAACAGAAAGGATATATTGCGAAGTACATATTCAAATCCTTATGACTGGTTGTTTCCTTTTGGTAAAAATGGTAATGGGATAAGGAACAACACTTTTGAAAAACCCTTGAAGGAGCTTGACGTAAATCTAATTCCTGAAGTCTTAGAAGTTAGGATCATCCGAGAAATTAAAGATGAAAATATTAACCCCCTTTTTGACACTCAACGTGCGATTGGTCACTATTGTCGAAAGGTAAATTAATTCCACTTAATTTATATTTGGAGCATTATTTCTAAAGTCTACAAATGTTCCCAAAAAATAAAGTTTTCCGATAAGATACAAACTGAGCCAAAATTTAGTTTTATTGTAATGCTGGGTGTTGTGCGAATGTAACATTTCTCGTCAATTTGTATCTTATTTAATATTGAAAAATAAGTGGGGAGTTCAGGTCAATCCAGGCTAGGTTGGGTGTAAAGCGAACGAAACCCTTTGCCCGATACACGGCCATAGTTGCGCCATTTGGTTGTGGATCGGGTGGATTGCCCTTAGTCCCCGTGGAAGATGTTAAGGAGGAATTTCCAGGTGAGAAGCGGGGATAGCACATGATAAGTTAATTGATGACGCGTGTACAGTATACGTATGTAACGAGCCGGTACAGTAATATTCGTTAAAAGACAGTGAATTATGTAACGCCCGTTACGTCGTCGGTACATATTTCGTTCTACCATTGGACTCTTTAAGAACGTCCATAGGACGTCTAAAATACATGTGCCAAAAGATGTCTTAAGGATGGCCCAGAGACATCTCTGGAACATCCTTAAATTTTTTGGCTATTGGTCGCCCAGTGGGTACAAAAGTCCTAAAGTTGTTTTATAGACGTCTTTTGGTGGACATTTTGAGAAAGTAGGTACAGATTTGTAAATCACCCATTCTTAAAATTCAAAAATAAATTGTTTCAAAAACAATACATTTTAATAAAAGAATTTAAACGGGCATTTTGGTCACTGCGAGTGTGAAGATGCCGCGTGAACACGAGGCGAGGCGTAGTAAGCCGAAAGTGAGCCTCGGGTTCACGCCGCCTCTTCACACAAGCAGTGACCAAATCGCGCGTATGGCCTCTCATATCGAACACTATTTTTCTTTACTAATATATGCAAAGCCCTTGTTTGCCCACCGTTTACAGACATCGAAATATGACCGAAAATGAACGAAATAAAATATGGTAAATGTACATAAATATACTTACATTTAACAAATGAAAGAAACGCTTTCACTTGAGAACAACTTTTTTATATTTCAACTCGCAACACCTTTATACACGTAAAAGGTACAGAAGTGCTGATTCGCACTCAATCGATTACAGCTTTCCATGATCGAATGTCAGCAAACTTTACAAAAACCAGGATGCGAATTCACACCACTGTACCGTTTGAGGGTTAAAAACGGGCGCGGAGCACCGATCGGGGACCTAACGGCGTTCAGGTTGAAAGCCCATTGTGACATTCCTTTAACAAAATGCTGACTATCCCTTTATTCCGTATCAATTTAGTAAGCCGAATGGAAAAGTTTAGGATCTCTCGAGTCATATCCATCTTACATTAGTTACCCAGGTTGGCCTTAACCTGACGGCATCCTTTTGCCCGTGTCCAGTATTTACTGTATTTCTGCGCTATTCAGTTATTAATCTCCAGTTTGAGGCAGTATGGTGCCAAGCACAGAATAATAATGATGGTTTCTGTACCCATAAATACGCAGATGACATTGTAATCCTGATTACGTGAGCTTATTTTGATCCACTGATAAGCTTCACGAGGGCGGTACTCCGCTTTGTGGAGCTCTGGTGCGATGTCAGTAAACCCGGAGAAGATTGATCTTGTAACCTCCATGATAAAATATAAGGTAGTTACGGTAACGGGCCTCTTTTCTTACGAAAAAGGCTCGAAATAGCTCACTCAGTGAGATATCTGTAATCCATACTCAACAAGAAATTAATCAGGATGGAAGATTTGGAAGCGCAATGCAGAAGATTTGTTGCAAACTTCTCACCATCTTGAACGGCTTTTGGGAAAATCTGAGATCTGAGTCATATCTCAGAATATCCCAGCAGATGTCCTCTGGAGAAGTAACACCTTATGGAGAAGGTATTACACACCTTCGATATATATGTAATAAGATGCTCGTCACGTAGCCACCTTGCTCTGTTTGCCACTTTATTTTGGTAACAGTATTATACAAGGCCACATCAACAGACACAGCCTGTACCGGATATGCCTCCCAACGAGCTTGTTCCATACTTTAAGCATGGAAGAAATTAAGCTGAATGGTCTTTGGCGGCTGTAGCTCTCCTTACCGGATTTGGACAAGGAGACAACTCTACTGCCTTTCCATCCCATTGGCACGTGCCGCAGAGTAATACTTGTTCTAAAGGTTTTCATAAGGAACGGGTGGTAGTCCTTCAGTCCCTTCTGCAAGAGCGTTGGGTGTCTTCATCCGCTCCCAGTGTTTGGTAAGGCTGAAACAGCCTGATCATAGTAGCGAACTTTCAGTTGACTGTTTTTTTCAGAAGACAAAAGGACGTCTTTTTTATCATTAAAAATGTGTTGAAAGTCCCTTTGCTTACGAAAGTCAATCCTACATACGACGAGGGCGTCGATCAGTTAACCACATCGAAATTCTGCATGCAGTATCATCGACATTCATAAAAGCCCATTGCCAAACGTCTGAATAAATCTATGTTATGTTTGAAATGTCATTTATTCAATGACTTCACCTTCCCTAGCGTAACCAGATCCTATTCCTATCCTTATTTATAAGGTATGATGAGCTATAAGTGGAAATGGAAAAGTTTTCGGTTCCTGGGTTGGAGAACGTGAAAGCACTGAAAATACGGAATTTCAAATATAACAAGTTTTTATTTAGACATTTTGCTAGAAGGGTGGGGTGATTAATAGTTCGACGACCTCGGCGTGGAGTTTACCTCACGGAGTAAAGGTTTGGTGCTCTGAGCAAACGTTTGGGGTTCTCCTAGTCAAAATATTTATGCTCTCCTGAGCAAAAGGAACCGTTATGGTCGGGCATCTCACGCCACGGGAAATGCTTAGGGTATCGAGGCGAGTTCCATCAGGGCGAAGCAAGAAAGCGTCTAAACTGGAGCGAAGAGTTGGCGCAGAGGTAGCCAGAAAGACCCTCTCCCAACTCCCCACTCCTCTTACATTACTATACTTACAAGAGCCTATAGGGAGTTCTTGTAATTCCGATACAGCATTCCTTTTCATAAGGCGCAAACTCGTCTTTTTCGAGTCTGATTGACCCCAGACAAGCTTTTTGGTTACTTGTTAGGATCTTAAGGTGAAACCTTGAATGTTGGCAGTTCTGAATTAATTACTCCACTTCACGTGGTGGAGATCCTGTTGCAGCGTCGCCTGGGAAATAGGCCGAGGCTATAATACTTGTTACAACGAGTGGCATAAAGTAAACTGGCGTTGAATAAGTTAATTTAACTACAAATCGGAGAGTGGGGATAGCATTAGAGTGAGAGAAAACAGTGTAAGACTTCTCAATCTACCCAATGCTATTCTCACTCCAGGCTAGCATTAGCATAGCGAGATCCCTCAAGCACAAGTTTGGCATCAGCAGTGGGTCCAAGTCTTTGACATTAATGGGCGCTCTTGATGCTTTTTCGAAAGAGCCTTTGAACAAAATGCGACACTGTCCCACACCTCTAATATTTTCATTGTAAACCCATGGTTTTTGGATTAAGGCTATCCTGGTCCGCATCATCGCCAGTGTTACCAATAATCGGTTTATTTTCCATTGCACTTGCGTCGCGCTATTCGCCTTATTGGTCATATTTCCCATGTATTTTTAAATGCTAAAAATGTAATTTCACCTTTTAAGAATAAATAATTGTTTTTTAATAAATAAAAATATCAATTAGAACATGCATTAAAATATTTTCATAAAGCTTATTTTCATAATGTTATAGCTAGTGCTAGTTCCTTGAGTTTTTGGCGATCACAATCTATAATGAGGGATGCGTAGGACAGGGGAAAAAGGGGCTTCTATCTGCCCATCAGACGCCACGATATCCTAAGTAGCATAGCATATTTTCGTCATACAAATTCTTAGAAGCGTATCGCGACTTCAGACCATACCAATATATTTATATATTTAAACGCAATTATTTATTAATATTAAATAAAATAAAATCTTTATCATTTAGTAGAGGCATTTCTCCTATGATGCGAATTAATTTGGGTACATGGTACGTTCAACCCAACCTTTGCATTGTAGGGTTAGGTTGGGACATTCCCTGTCGTATCCGTACTCCTCCAGTACTAAATCCTCAAAAAGTGTTACATGCACATACGTACATATAGATGTACATCCATCCTGACAATTTCTTAGCACTTTATACTAGATAAATGCTACTTAAAATATTATTTTTTAAACTTAGTTTTGGGAACTGAATATTGTTACCAGTATAAAGCTGTATAATAAAGCATGATGCATAAATTTTTAAAATAAAATAATTTAATTTGTTTCAATGTAAATGTGCACTTTTTTCCAAGCAGATGTATAAATCAGATCTACACTAAGTTTTCATTTCTAAAGCAGGTGATCAATCAATTCGATGAGTATCAATCTTATTCTCCAACTGATGAAAGAACCATACACGAAAAGAACCTAGAGGATACTTTAAGAAATATATCTCTTGGTATACAGAAAACAATCGAAATTGGAACTTATCGTCAAGGACTCTTGAAAAATTCTTCGAAGAAGGTAGATAAGAAGGTTTCCACAATTCACTTAAAAAGAATCCTTGAAAAAAGGCATTGTGAAAACGAAAATTTCGAATTTTATCGCCACTGTATGAGGGAAAATATTCTTATACCATATTTCAAAAATATCACTGGAGTATGTTTCTTATGGGTGAGAGAATGTGTGGAGCAAGCTGTGAATTTTAGTGAAGTTAAATGTGATTCATAAATTTTCATATCACATGTAACCAGTGAAGTTGACTCTATTTTCAGATAAAGAAAAGAATAATGAAATTACAAAACATCTTTTTATTTTAGACTTTATTTAGAGTTCTCCTACTCGAGTTAAGAGCTTTCTGCATCTTCCAACCACCCATCCTAAACACTTTCAAAGTGTTATATAGTCATAATTACTGTTACGTAATTATGACTTTATGACCGTACTTCTACCCACATTTCCAATTTGTCTCAATTATCTGCATTCTTGGTAACTGTAATCCCCCTTTGTATGCAGTAAATGTATTCTCAAAATATTTACTACTGCCGTGAGTGACATCAGCCCTGTATTAATTTTCGGAACAGAATATGCTATACACTGTATAATTAGATCTTTCTATTTCTACAGTGAGGGAAATATGTTCAGGACGAATTGTATAAGCAGAAAGGTTTCTCCCGAGTCATATATGATATTCTGTTTAATATCCCTATGATTTAGATAATTTTTATTTCTTTGGGTTGGTTCCGCAATTTCGTTTTTCGAAGCTGTAGAGCAGAGGGAAAAAGTTAATTGACGGTTAAGTAAACCTTTTGTGATAATTATGGTGGCATTGAAGCACGAAATTACATGAAATACGAAATTGGCTTAGCAATTACAACAACAACTATGGATAAGAGCCACTGTATCTCTAAACTATTTTCTTTAAATGCATTAAACTTAGAATATCGTCGACACGATATTCGCACATTAGCAAGAATACAACGCATATTCTTTTGATGAAGTCGTTTTTCTACTCCCTAGGGAATAGAAAGTACTTTCTATTCATACCGTTTGAAAAACGAGATGAAGACCCTTCCTGAAAAAGTGCCATTGCATGTATGTGAAGAATGGACAATTTGGAAGGTCAACGAAGAGGCGAAAAGGCTGGCGAAGGAGGACACTACTAGAATATGTGGCCACCAAGAGGGAGAAGTTGGCATGCTTTACCAGGAAGGGATTAACCGCATTAAGGAATGGGTCAAAAAATAAATAATAGAGAGTGGCGGTGAAGCCTAGGATGCGGCAAAAGCAAGGCCTTTTCGGGTAACACCACAGGGACCTGGTCGAAGGAACTCCTGAAGCTTGACAGGCCAAGGATCAGGATTTTTGTGGAAATCCTTACGGGACATAACAATCAAAGGAAACATAGGCATATCACAGGTAAGGATCCATATCATGTCACATAGGGCAAGTCTCTCTGCAGCATGTTACATACACCTGCGGCATTTCACATTTGCAGCATGTCTCATTTGCGGCATGTCACATCTGCGGCAAGTCTCATCTGCGGCATGTCACAACTGCGGCATTTCTTCCGCGCGGCATTTCTCATAATGAAATTTACATTTTTCTCTATAACTCCTGAGGGTTAAAACGTCCAAGCCCATGTCCGTTATCTGATCTCTAAGATGCCAATCGTGGATGCAATGCATCAATGTCAATAATTTCCTGCTAGTCAGATCTGCATCGAATTCACACTACACATTTTCCCGGCGAGGGTGGGATGCAGGACCTATGTAAAGATCTCGAGCTTCTTGGCGAGGGGACTGGCGTTATATTGGGGTGAAGGGGGGATAGGAAAGTGGAGGAGGTGTCTACCCATAATGGGTTCTTACTACTAGAGAAGCCGCTAGGTAGAGATGCCACAGTTGTGACAAGCCACAGTTGTGATATCCGCAGATGAGACATTCCGCACGTATGATATGCCGTAGATGTGACATGCCGCAAGTATGACATGCTGCAGAGAGACTTGCCCCATGTGATATGATATTGACCCCCGACGCCGAGTACTAGCGTATCACAGACATACTCTGTTCGAGCAGGCGGATTTTACATCAGGGAGGACAAAGCAGCTGACGGCCGGCCATATCCTGTCATTTTGCAGGACATGTCGTTACCGACAGCAACCTTGAGTTGATTAAGCAGAGGGGATAGACTATAAAGGCCTAATGGCTAAGAACTCTGAACAGTTTTTCTCTGACCTCTGAGAACAATAACATAACATAAAAGTTAAGGGCAATTTAATTTAAATGATTACTGAATTGAACGAGAAACTCATTGCGATACTTACTATACTCCGGATTCTCTATTGGAGGACAGAGTATTTTTTATTTCAATTAATAAAATTTTTCTAAAATAGTCAAACGAGAAAATTAGGTAAACTTAATTGGAATTTATTATAAATTATGAATCTCAAGTCTGCTCAACAGAGAGAGGGGCGATGCAATGCTTTTCGATAAACTCGAATCATATTTTGAGTAACAAATGGAACAAAGGAATTGATTGTAAAATTAAATGAAATGGAGGGTTTCATTCGTTGTGTTACAATGAGTTATTCATAACAGCAAATTTACGATTGATGTTTGGTATTGATATATTAGAGTTCAATTGATCTTTTAAAAATTAGAATTTAAGTAAAGAAACCAAACGAACTAATCATTCACATCATGTAATTTCTACCACGTCGAAAAATTCTGAACGCAAGATTGACTATGACCTTGAATAATTGAGAAGGTCGAACTTCCAAAATGGTGGTTGAAAGATTAAATTGATTATGTAGCGGCAACATTTTGGAGGTTAATCCTCAAATTGAAAACCATACAACTCAAACGAATTTTAAGAAATCTATTAAGTTGTAATGAGGGATTACACACGTGTGTGTTGGCTACGCACTATTTCATCAGGCTCTCATCAACGAGTCTAGCGAGCCTCTACTCCCACCATACCCACACCGCTAGCGTACCGTCAGCCATCTTGAATCCGAGTGTATAAATCCGGCTGCACGACGCTTAGACCTCAATCTAGTCGAACACGAATGACGGACTAGTTTCGGGTAGGTCCCGTTCCATGACACTCAGACTGATTCTCGCTATGTTTAGGCGCACCTATCATAGCCAAAGTCGTCAGGAATCGCAAGGTTTAGGTGCATCTATGTTTGCCATTTCTAAAAGCTATTCTTCTCCTTGATGAGGATTGTCAATGTTCAGGCGCACCTATCATTGACATTCCGTGCAGTCTCCGATACTACCGACCGGGTAACACTTATTTCCGACCTCCGTACGTTCCGCTTCCGTTAAGTAAATACTATAACTTTCCTAAATAGTGAAACCAGTTTATATATACTTACACATCATCGTTACCGCACACTCATTACTAGCTTCTTAACTTAGCAATGTAAAAGTGGTACGAAATAAATGATTTCTATATTTTTGTTACTTAACGATCTGTTCTTATTCGTTTTTAAAAATACCTAAACCCTGGACAACTGAAGCATCCGTAGACGAATTAACTCTAGCGGTAAAGCAGATCGCTACATGGTGCCCGATCAAGGACTAGTTGCCAGACCGTTACTTACCGCTACTGACCATTACCAATCGTTACCGACCATTTTTACGACACCGACGTACCGTAGAATTTTTCTCTCCAAAAAGAAATATATTTACTGGACTCTTACGTAAACTGGACGAATTTTTTAAAGGTAGGCTATCTCATACCGTCGGTTACCAGATCTCTCTATCCAAAAGGCAAAAGGAGTATCTAATCTTTAGCAAAGTTCTTTTTTTATCGTCAAGCTACCATCACAAGACATCACACCGTTTTTCACCACTCTGTTTCCCTGCCTTCAAAAAAATCGTTAACCGAACTGACCCATTACCGAAACGACCGATTACCGAACCGACTGAGTACCGCACCTATTACTGACCCGACCGATTTACCTTACCGCTATTGTGAATTAGTAGATTGGAATTTGACGGACGAAGCGATGTTGTGAATTATTAGATTGGAATTTGACGGGCGAATTCTAAAATAAGTAAGAAATGACTTTAGCGCGATCTGCAATGGAATAGGGGCGTAGTTTTTGACGAGAAAGAGGAACGAGAGTGAGTCTGAAACGAGCGTGGCTTCATGAAAGACGTGTGCTGTATTCCGTGGTGAAATACATTATAATCACTTGAGAGTATCTTACCGCATTTATAGTTATTACACCAAACCTGTGTAATCCCAACAACCGCATTACCGAACCGACCGACCGTCAAAGAGACACACTGTCACTTACAAAATAAAGGTAAAAACGTTAGCTTTGGGGACAGTAATGCTCTGCCCAAAAGGCCAAAGGAGCAACGATCTATCGAAGATATCTCTCTATTTTTCTCTTCAAGGGGTGTCACACTGTTTCCGTTGATGTCTGCTCAGATACCGCTGACAGACATCACTCCGCTTTCCAATATCACACTTTTTTTTTTCTTTTAACCGTGTTACCCGACCGTTCCATTTTTTTCTCTCTTCTTTTTTTTTCTCGAATCATTTCTAGGACTCTGCTACGAGCTGCCACCACACCACCACCACGATAGAAGTCTCAAGGTCAACCACTTCCAACTCCAGGACAAGTCACAATACATTAGCTCCACTAGAGGCTGACCAAACCCAGAGCAGAAAGTTACATGGTTGTAACGCATCATCACTAACAACTCCACAAGTTTATCGAACGAACACAAATCCGGTCAGACAATACTGTAAAGCGATAAGAAAATGGACGCTCTCAAGAAGCACAGGAAGGTCCTACGGACAGAATTCACCAAGGCTCATGGCAACTTCGAAGCACTAAGCCATAACGACACATCTAAAGAAGAAAAGATAGTGGCATTTCAACTACTGGAAACCAGGGCGGCGGAGTTGGACGCGGTGCATGCGGCCTA
>JAUEJJ010000002.1:117337-137961 GCA_032164275.1 Synergus coniferae
GATACACTGTATAACTATCGATATTAAACATAAGATAAGTTCAGACCCGTGGTGCTAATTTATATTCTCACACAACAAAATTGAATCAGCTTATCACTTTAGCAGTTGGTAATTCATTCAAACTTATTATTTTGAACTTTTGCACCCAGTATCAAGAAATGAAATATTTAAATCTATACAAACAAAATGGCATAAAAGTACATTTTTGTCGTCTTTTATCAGCTTTTCTTCTAGATTTAAAAATTAATTTCAAGTTTAAGATTCACTTTGCTCAAAATTCCTTAATTGATTTTACTGTATTAGCAATTTCCCTCGGAAGTCGATTAATGTAATTCAGCTCGAGTATAGTTTCATGTTTTCTTCCTCTGTCAATAGGTTCGTGACTATTTCTAGAGGAAGAAAACATGATCTCGTTGGTCGTGTGGTGGAGGCCAAAAAATCCCACATTCTGGAGACACTGAAAAGTGTAAACAATGATGACACAGTGGTTTCGTAATATAACTCATATATTAGGCCACTGAAAGGCGTTATCTGGGAGGTAACCTTGCTCTCGGATCAGTGAAGTATAAAGAAAACAAGGACCTCGTCCTTCGTTCTCCTTAGCTGCCTCCTGGGGAGGGTTAACCAGGGCGTCTTGCCCAACAGAATCGGGCTGACCTTGGTCTCCTAAACGCTCAGGGGAAGATGTAGGGCGTCAGCGTTTCTTTGCATGTGGCACTTCATTGAAACTCGGATTTAACGAGGAGAGCGGCTAACTCAGAGCTACTAGACGGCATGAGACTAACTGATAGTGAGTCGCTCTGCCGTTCGCTGGCCGAGATTCGGAGATTTTCGGATCCTCTCAACATCGATCGGACCTCCGTACTCCGGCCGATTGCTAGTTGGCCCAGTGCCGTAGTGAATGGGGAGCCAATGTAACCTCGTGCTATACGCCCTCGCCCCTGTGGGAGCTCGCTTTTATGCCTTAAAACCTGCATAAATCCGGGTTTACTACCATCTCGGCTTCGTTTCAATATCTAAGACCGTCTCCTGGTCTACAAACATCCAAGGACAATTGATAGCAATTTTCCTTCATTCATTTCTTCCTATGGTCTCCTTTGTGACGTAGCAGATTTAAATCTGTGACGTCAAAAGAATATATGTAACCAGCGGCACTTGTAGACGGTAGTTGTTTTGATTCACGTTCGATCGATGAAGAATCCAGAGAGGAAGCCGCATCACTAATTTCCGGAGCACTCTTGAAACTAAGCTAATTCTCTTTTCGATTCGATTATTTCATGTAAACCTCGAGCCACTCGTATCATTCAGAGATGTTAAACACAACCGTCTAAGAATCCATTTTGGTAGCACCTAGAAGGGAAGGATGACTAACCTATGACTATCAAAGAAAGAAGGAAGGAAGGAAGGATGAATAATAATTTGAAGTACGGAAGTACTCCCGCCAGACACCAAAGTTTGTCACCTCTCTTACTGCGAATTAGCTGTATTCGTTAACAGCAATGACGTGTGGAATCCTATGCGTCTGATTAAAATTCACATTTTCTACTCCAGGGTCTGGACGATGTTATGTTGAGTGACCAGTTCTTAGGGCGTAACAAACAAATTTTGTGAGTGCTTCGGAAGATGTTCAGTCGTTTCAGTAAATTATATTAGACATTTTTAAATGACAATGCAGGGTGCATTTTCGACTAGTTACTATTGTGGAGAGCGAGCGAATTTCGTCACAGACCACGAGATATGAGTATGTAGCTGTCACGATTGGCTAAGTCTTGTGTCACCGACCGGACTTTGCAAACTCGCCTTCCAAAATAACGTACAACTGGTATTCCGCCTCCTTATCTACAAGATTTCGCCCGCATCGAGAAGTCCACTCTCTTTTTGGATCCTGAAGAAGTGTTCACACGTACTTTTCTTTCACAAAAACGTTTTACCGTGCTCAGAACGTTATTGTATGTATTGTTCAGTTGTTGGACGTTACTCTGTTATTGAGATTCTTTTGAATTACCACTGTAACGATCTGTTTTTACCCCCTTAATTGTCTCACTGGACACTTCAGTCACCCAGGGAAAACAGATCTTTGTTCTAGTAACAAAATATAAAAATAGTATATTTTCCTATAAGTTACAAATCTATAATAAATTAGAAACTAATGGAACGCGATAATGAGATGGTGTCTTCAGAAATTTTAAAGAATATAGTTGAGATATGAATTAGGCACACCATACAGATGAACTTGATGGAATACCATATTGAAACTTTAAGTCTCCCCTCTGCGAAAAAGTATGGATAATAAAAGATAAGCGAGGCAGTAGATTGCAAAACGTATAGAAAAAGATTGGTGGGGATAGGAAATTATTGGCGAAGATAGACGAAAGATCCCGAGTGGAAACTTGATGCTACTTTAACGCTCCAAGTAACATACTCTTATGACCCTACTTTAAGTCTCCTTGTTCCAAATTCAAACGTTTGAAGCTACATTAGCACTCTTTATTCTACTGGCTCCTGCTTTTGCTACTCGCAAAGAAATTTTTGGTGCTAGTTTGCGTCTACTTATTCTACCTGGTACCTACTTGCCGCTAACGTAGCATATTTTTATGAACGCTATGAAGCCACTGAAACTTGGTGAAACCGGCACAACCGCCGCTTTAGAGTACTTCGACGCTTTTATTCTACTTCTCATTAACGCATCATTTTCAAGGATATTTATATTTGAATAAAAATAAGTAATAGAAAAAGAGGGAAGAAATGGGAAACAAAACCACTTTTAGAGAGAGACGGGATCAGGAGACGACACCCACCTCGTTGACCGACACTAACCGTTTACGTACCGACTTAATACCGCATACATTTCATAACCGCTCTCTCTCTCTCTCTCTCTCTCTCTCTCTCTCTCTCTCTCTCTCTCTCTCTCTCTGAAATATTTAGAGTTACATACATACATGTTCATACTTTATAAGCGCACACACTTTTACACACGCAGATACACGCCTAGATGTCCCAAACAAACGTTGTGAAGTTCTTGCCACCACACCGCTACCGAAAATTGGAAGTCCTTTGCTCCAAACGACCCGTACCGCTCAACTAACTAGAGCCTGAGGAGAAGAATGGTTACGAGAAAGGTCTCGTTCTACACCAGACAAAGAATTCCGCGGCTATTTCAAGGATGCTAAGGAGGCGATAGTCTGTCAGATCCATGCCAAATACTTGGTTCCGTATCGCAAAAACCAGTCGCAGGACCTAACACCGCTACCACAACGAAAGCAGCCTCCAGCAAGTGAGAGTAATGGGCCCCACCTCTACAACATCTAAGAGATGCCCACCGGAGCAGCAGGGAGCACCCGCCCTAGACCTTGTCACCAGAGCCGCGAGACCATTCGCAGCACTAGGCCAGGGAGGTACCAACTGCCGCTTACCATCGTTGTGCTCGCGTCACCATCGGGCCCTGAGCGGCTTGTACCAGTACCCTTCCGCACTTTCACTCACCAAAGGACTCTACCACTCTCTGCCGAAAAAAGACGCCCCCTCAGGAGTATAGAGAAGCCACTCAGTCCAGGATCTGCTTCCAGGAGATGCAACACCACCCGCATCTCAATCATCGAGGAAGTATTAGAGCGGCCGGGACCGACATCTGATTCAACCTGACCGACCTGACCCATCCCCCCTCTCTCTCTCCACACTGTACCGCTTACAACTTTTCGAGAGAGACTAGCTCAGGAGACGACTCCCGACTCGTCCACCGACAATCAGCGTACCGACACTAACCGTTTGCGTACTGACGTAATACCGCATACATCTCGTAACTGCTCTCTCTCTCTCTCTCTCTCTCTCTCTCTCTCTCTCTCTCTCTGGTATAAAAAATTTCATTTCCAGTTCCGACAAATACTCTATCACATTGAATCTCTCGAATTATCACATTGTGCTCGTTTTGTCATTCGCAAGGTTGTTGTATACAATTACAACGTGATTTTTTTGTAAAACAATTGATACGACCAAATTTTTTTTCACCTTCATTGAGAAACATAACTGTAGATTATAGTAATTTTGTTGTTTGGCCATACATTTTAGATACATAATATATAATTTATTATATTTTAGCAATCGTTAATAATTCCATAGAGTTACATCATATAAAATAATACCGCTTTCAAGAAAATCATTTTTGATTATATCTGGTATTTCTTCGAAAATTTTATACTGAAAACGAGATCGAGATGCACAGTGAACGTTTTTCGTAACCCTGCGCATTAAACAGATTAGTCCGTTTTGCTTACACTGACCAAATAAGCTTCACTGAAATTTTTCAACATCATTCAAAGCGTTTCGTTATCCGCGAGGTATTATGCATTCTTTTAGGTATAAGGTTAGGTAGTTTAGCTAGTGTCGGTAGGGTTCGAATCTCGGCGAGTGCGATTTTTAAAAGAATTTAGTTTTTAAGCGTATTATTGTATAATATGTAAGTAAATTGTGTGCAAATTTTTGTATTATTATAATGAGCATAAAAAATAACATATATTAATAATTTCAAATACAGTTTTTTATTATTGGAGCGTCAAGAGTCGAGAGCGACAACAAGGAGCCGTAAATTACAGGTCAAAGCCTGCAGTGTAGCGTTAAACCGCCTACATACCTGAGTTGATGGACTCTGATTTGGAGCGAAAATATTAGCCCCTACTTTGATGCTCCTTGGGCTGAAAGTGTAAATTTGTACCACATAGGAGCGTCGAAGTAGCGTCAAAATCACGTTAATTTAGCTCCTATACTTTAACACCCTTAGTCCCTACGATTGTGAGTATAAGGAGCGTCAAATTAGCGTCAAATTTCGGCTCGGGATATTTAAAGATATAAAGATTGAGACTCAAAAGGAAAGAGGTTATTACAGAGATAGAAATGGATTACCAAGGACAGGAAAGGATAAGTTTGGATACATTATTTCCTTTTATTTTAATTCTGAAGGTTGAAAAAGGTTTAAATAAATAGTTTTTCTATCTTTTTACTCCCAACAGCAGGAACCAATACGAGGTACTTTGTTATTTTGCTCATTTCAAGCGTTCGAGAAGCATTCTCAAAACTTGATATACCATATTTTAAAAATACTTTAGGAATTTAATTATTATTAATAAATGTTTAGTTAGTAAATGGTATATTCGCAGAATTACATTATAATAATGAAAACCTTTAGTATATCAGGATTTATGAATAATCATTTAATATAGGGTAAGAGTATCAATTATTGGCACTGCGCCAGTTTATTTGCACCCTGTCTCATTTTCGTTAAATGTTAAGAAAATCCTAATATTTATCATAATATTTTGCTGATATTATTTTAATTCTAATATTATTTTTACGTCTAAAGATATATATATATATATATATATATATATATATATAACATATATAAAAAACTGTCAAATTTAGTTATAAAATAATAAATGCACTTCAATTCTTAGGGTACGAAGAATTTATCGAGTTTTCTGAAGAAAATCTTTAGCTGACAACATTTCTTAATTTTGTTATAGCAACGTTAAAAAAGAGTAAATCTGTTTCAATTTTTGTGGACATTTTAAAGAAATATATATGATTCAATAAGAATTAAACATCGTTAATAATTTATTTATTAATTTAAGGGGGGGTGCCAATGTAAATCAATACAAGTAGTATGGTGTAGAGTGGTTTCAGATATTGGCACTCCTATCTCGTCAGCAAAAAGTGAGGTTATGTGACTCCATGTAAACACCGTGAAACACGAAAATTTTGTGTTAGAAAGAAAGTTATCTTATGTAAAATGTAGGAATTAGTGCCAAAATTGCTGGATCCACAGAAATAATAAAGTAAGTTATTTAAATATAATTCACACGAATCATTATTAGGAAGAAATAGAAGTAGCTTAATGCTACTAAAGCTAAAATTAAATAGACAGGTTAATGTAACCTCCAACATTTTATTATTAGCATTTATATAATTATTCTTCACGTTTTTAGAATGCCTAACTCAAAAACAAGTATTTGTTAATAAAGCTTTGTTCTAGGCTAGGGAACTAATTTGGATTAAATGATAGTTTTTGGAATAATTCCTGCAGTCTCCAAATAAAATAATTGAACTTCGTTATACTCTAGCGCCTCTGTAGCCAACCTGGTGGCCACATCGCGCATTAAATTAAACTATATTAAATTCATGCGTAATGTGGCCACCAGGCTGACTACAGAAGCGTTGGAGTATAACGAAGTCCAATTATTTTATTTCGAGACTGCAGGAATTATTCCAAAAACCTTTGACATTTCCAATGGCTTTGATATGTCTCCTCATACTACTCTGTGGTTCCAGTTCTCACCATGGTCACAGGAATCAAATAAAAAGTCATTTAAGGGGTCTACCCACTTTATACAATTCAAAAAATCTATTTTCATGAATATTTTTTTGAAAACTTTATATTATAGATATTGATACAAGAATTGTTAGGCTAAGTAAATACTCTCTCGAAATACATAAATAAATTTTTCTAAATTTAATTTAGCCACTTTTTATAGATGAAAATGTTGGTGAATCATTGGTCCTCAAAAAGTGTCTTGTTGATAAAATCTCGGAGATTGATTGTCAGAAAAAAAAATCAAACAGTTTTAGATCCAGTATGTTAATAGCTATAACGCATATCATACGATTTAAAAAAAAAACAGTTAAAGATAAATTTTTTAAAATCCTTGATATACGCTATAGCCATAGTTGTAAAGAATATTTGGTAAAATTTTCAAACATAAGGATCGGTTTATTAGTTTCAGAGATTTTATCAAAAAGGCGTAGAAAAACGTTGTTTTTGAGAAAAACAAGTTTTAAGTTTTTTAAAATGAAAAATCGTGAAAAACTCTTACCTGTGCTTAATCAGCAATGCCTGCAATATACAGTATGCCTTCTGTTGCTTCATAATATGTACTTATAATACTCGTACTTCATAATACTTCATAATATTCAAAAATCGACTTTTTTTAATTTGTAAAGTGGGTAGACCCCTTAATAACCAAAACACATTAAGTTTAAAAACTGAAAAATATAAACATCAAATAAATATTAATTAAATCTTAGGTAAATATAATGAAATAGACGAAACGATTAATGGGACGTATACCTACAATTTAGATATTAACTAGAATATAATTAGTTTATCTATGGAAGTTTTGTAGAAATACAGATGACGAAAGGCACTTTCTACTAAGGTTGCAACTTATGTATATAACTTTATAATAAATACTCTCTTAAATTTTCCTTTCCTGATAACTTTTGATTAAAAAACGATATTTTTTTATTGCAAGTTATGTCCTGATAAATATTACTACTTCAGAAATTGCTCATCATTACATCGTAAAAATATAATCTGTAATATTGCCTTGGATTAGGAAATATATTATAAATACCGGATGGTCTGCTCTCTCAATCTTCAAAAAGTTTCGAAATTAAAGTAAAGGTTGTCAAGCAATGAAAGAAATTTACACGTAGTAGAGCAATGAAGAAGGTACTTGCAATTTTTTTTGTCATCGTGATTTGTAGTACTCAAGGATATCCTGAGTATCCTGCAAAAAATAGAGTGAAACGTTCACCACTGATTGAGAAACTCAAGGATCAGTCATCTACTTTCATTAACAGTACTGCACAAGACTTACAGAATGCATTAGAAGAAAATCAGAACCAGGCTTCCAAAAATCCAAAATCACCAGCAAATATTGATAACAGAAATGGAGGTAATATGATGGAATCATCTTCCGCTTCACCACCATCGCAATCTAATGAAAATTCTTCTAATGGTAATTAAAAGTCATATATACACTAGATTTCCGAGGTAACGCCACTCGTGTTACCGCTTCTTAGAATTGGCGCATTGCTAAAACGAATTTATTAATAGAATTAATTCTGAATCAATGTAAAATTGACAAATTTAAAAAAAAAATGTTGATATAGTGGCAGCAAAGTATTTACTAGAAATAAATTTCCAAAAAAGAAAGTTCAAAACAAATTTTAAAAGCACTCAGACCAAAAAATTGTATATACCCTTCTACAATATGGCAGTACAATTTTTACGTATATAATATACCATTCGCACAAAATTTGATTTTATTGGAATTGTTTAGAATGGACATCAAGATCACTTAAAATGAAATCGACCATGATTTACATAATGAACATAATACAATAATTTTTCAGCAAGTACTTCGAGTTCGTCATCACCTCCAACTTCGCCACCTAATGAGACTCCAGTAACAGAAAATACTTCAGAAAGTTCTGAACAAGCTTCACAATCTACCAATGCACCAGCTGATGAGACATCCTCTTCTGGTAATTAAATTACTAAAGTCAAACAATAAATTAGATGCAATAAATTAATTTTTGTAATATGAAAACGATGAATATTTACAGCCTCACCACCGCAACCAAACTCACCTGCTCCTGCAAACTTACCATTGTCACCAGCTTCAGAAAATTCTGCTGAATATACATCAAACTCGTCAGCCTCACCAGCCTTACCAGATTCACCAGCTCCACAAGCTTCGCAAACTCCATCAGCCTCACCGGCGCCACCAACCATACCACCGCCACCAACCTCACCACCGCCACCAGCCTTACCAGATTCACCAGCTCCACAAGTCTCGCCAACTCCATCAGCCTCACCGGCGCCACTAACCATACCACCTCCACCAACCATACCACCGCCACCAGCCTTACCAGATTCACCAGCTTCACAAGTCTTGCCAACTCCATCAGCCTCACCGACGCCACCAACCATACCACCGCCATCAACCATACCACCGCCATCAGCCTTACCAGATTCACCAGCTCCACAAGCCTCGCCAACTCCATCAGCCTCACCGGCGTCACCAACCATACCACCTCCACCAACCATACCACCGCCACCAACCTCACCACCGCCACCAGCCTTACCAGATTCACCAGCTCCTCAAGTCTTGCCAACTCCATCAGCCTCACCGACGCCACCAACCATACCACCGCCATCAACCATACCACCGCCACCAGCCTTACCAGATTCACCAGCTCCACAAGCCTCGCCAACTCCATCAGCCTCACCGGCGTCACCAACCATACCACCGCCACCAACCATACCATCGCCACCAATCTCACCACCGCCACCAGCCTTACCTGCTCCTCCAGCTCCTCCAGCATCAGGCACCACACCAAGTACACTACCATAGCCTCACCAGCACCACCAGCCCCAGCAGCCGTACCAGATCCACCTGCTGTACCAACTCCACCAGCCGTACCAAGTCCACCATCACCGCCAGTTAGTAATTCAAATCCAGCTCATCCAGAACAGAAGACCAAACAAGAAGGAAACCCACCATAAATAGTTGATCAATTTATATTTTGTGAAACCACTGAAATCAAAAGAATATAGTAATTGTCTTCTACGGCAATATATATGAGGCATTTTTTCTGAAGTGTACCTACCCTGAAATATGACTTTCTCTGATCAAACACAAACTCTAGCAAAGTATATGTTGGTTCTACTAGGTAGTACTTTGCAGGAAACAATTTTTTTCGATTGCATAAAAATTGAATTATTAATCTTTTACTGTTTGACCCTACTTCGAATGTACTAAACTCCTATCGTTTTTTAAAATAACACAAATTTTTTATTCTTTATATGTTCCACATTTTCTTATTTAGTCTCAAAATAAAGCTTAATATTTTACCTTTCGAAGCCCTGAAGCACAAAACGACGTTTTTTTCTAGTTTTCAATAAATCAATTAAAGAGTAATGTGGTGCACCGGCGGCGCTCAAACCCGCTGCGCTGGCACGTTCACTCCATGGAAATTCTTCGAAGTAATTTTTCGTGTTGTTATATGCAAATCACAAAAGAACGAAAAACTTTTACTTCTAGAAAATACTTCCGTTTTCTATACATTTCATTGAAATTTTCCAAAAAATCGACAAACGCAACTTGATCTGCAAGTGTAGCAAAAAACTCAGTTGGAATAAAATTAAGGATGTCCTAGAGACATCTTTGGGACATCCCTAAGATGTCCTTTGGACATCCTGGATGTTCTTAAGACATCTAATGTCAGTATTAAAGATGTCCCGAGAACGTTCTACATATTATGTCTTTAAGACGCCTTTAGGATATTTTAAGGACGTTTTAGGACTACATCTTAGAGACGATGATTGAATTGACATTGGACGTCCTAGAAATGCTCCAAGGGCGTCCTTGGAACTTATTGTTAGAATCAGTCTGTATTGGAATAGAATCCTTATACATTTGAGAGATAGGAGAGTTGGAATGACGGGTAGGCTCAAGTTTAGATTCCCTGTATTGTATGTTTAATAGTCGGTGTAAGGTATCTTCGCAGAGACTGGGTCACATAATTTTAAGGTAAAGTGCTGGATAATCTTTTCTATTTTCGTAAATAATAGTGTTTAGAAAAACGAGAGAATTGGAGGGTGAGGAATAGAGAGTGTTTATCTGGTAGTGGAAACACGTGATAGTGGAAGGTACATGATAGTGGGGTCGCGTGATGGTGGGATAGACAGATTTTTTGGGAAATGACGTCAATGGAGAATTCCAATGAAAATAAAGGATGACTAACGCCTTTTACAAATTATATGAAGTGCGCATATGCAGTTATCGTATTTAATTATTCTGTTTGTGGGTATGATAAATTATAATTATATTATTATTATAATTATTAGAATAAGAATATAATTATTATGAATTATGATAAAGTTCAATTAGGTTATTTTAATTACAAGTTTGTTAATTAACTTTGAACGTTGCGGGACGTGACAAACTTCCCAGGTAACTTTACGAAAACAAGGCAGTGGGTCATATTCACAGATTAATTTTTGGTTAAAGATACCAGAAAATAATACAATCAAACTTCAAAAATTTTAATGGTACCCTTGTTCTTAATAAATCTATTCAAACAATTTTTTCCTTTTTCGAAGATTTCAAATCGATTCTTTTTGGGACCCCTAAAAATACCGATCATAAAAGACGTATAACTTACGAGATAATTCTGACTCATTTGAAACTCATTTGTCCCAGTATGCTCAACTCACTCCGCTCTCCTCCACTCGTAGAAATCCAAGGCAACGAAAAAACAAAAGAGCCATCTGTTAAAGGAACAAAGTCAAAGACAACGAAACGACCAATAAAGTCATGTGCCTAAATAAATGGAAAAATCAAGAAGTTCACAATCAGTAGAAAGAAGGGAGCACAGGAATAAGATTTAAATTACCTATTAAATAGACTTAACGCAATAGGTGTATACACATAATACAAATTTATAAACATACAATAGATTATGTTTTAAAATTAGATTTAATTTTACTTCCTTATCATTACTTCCCTATAGTAATTGTAATACAACCATTAAAATACTACAATAAGAGTCCCAACTCCGTGAAATGCAGAGAGCATTTCTATAAACAATAAATATTGATAATAGGCACGATTAATTAGTCCGAAAAAGTTTCACGGGGAGGCGTCCCAGCGGTATGGAAAGCCGCAGCGGGGCACCGCGCGCATTACCCTTGTTAGCACGGTGTTTAGTGATGTCAGCCCCACGTTGGGCGCCAATTGTTAGCACTGGGTCTTGTGGAGGATAAGGGGTGGTCGAGTGGCGAGAAAAGATTCTCACGGAGAAAAGAAGAGAAGAGACTTCTCTTGGAAGGAAAAGGAAGTCGAGGGCGGCGAGAAAAGATTCTCACGGAGAAAAGAAGAGAAGAGACTTCTCTTGGAAGGAAAAGAAAGTCGAGGGTGGTGAGAAAAGATTCTCACGGAGAGAAGAAGAGAAGAGACTTCTCTTGGAAGGAAAAGGAAGTCGAGGGTGGCGAGAAAAGATTCTCAAGGAGAGAAGAAGAGAAGAGATTTCTCTTGGACTCGAATCCTTACGACTGCCCAAACCTCGAAAAACGCATCCTTTTATATGTTTTTCCCCCCTTCTCCAACTTTCCCTCAGATCTTCTCGAAGTTTCTAGAAGGTTTTTTTTTTTGATAGGAAAGTTTTGGCTAGATTGTCCCTGCAAGCGTACTGATGTCTATGAGCGTGAAAGAGCTAAAGGCTAGTGTGACTAATCGGCGCTGGACCCGTTTTTTGTAACTCTGTCGCTTGCAGGTCAGGATTGTCTCCGAGGCTTGTGCTTTGGAAAATTCCAATGAAGCGTCGTGTTTGAAAACGAAAGTATTTTCTAGAATTGAAAATCTTTCGTTTTTCTTTAATTTTTGCGTGAAGCACGTAAACACCCTTTATTTAATTTCTTGAAAACAATAAAAATGTAATCTTATGTTTCAAGTCTTCAAAAGATAAAACCTTGAACTTTATTTTGAGATCGACAAAGAGTGTGGAACCTCAAAGAAAATATATAAATAGCAAAAATATTTTTAGTATCCAAAAAGTGGTCAAAGTGTCAATTAAAAAATAATGGTTATAATCATTCGATAGCTTGCCATAGAAAAAAGTCTATGATAATCATGTTAGACAAAATTTTCTTCATTCCATACGAAAGCAATTTAGTACATTTGAAATAGGGTCTACGAGCACAAAATCGAAAACTTCGCCCTCCCCTACCTGGGTCAATTTTTATTTAATCGAAAAAAAAAATTTTCCTGTAAAAGCGAGCAATAAATCGTATTTTCAAAAATACATATAGTTTTAATTTTGTACGCAGTATAGGAAAAATTAAAATTTTTTCATAAGATATTGAGCATGTTTTTGTCAAATAACCCGTGTAAAAATTTTTCGACTCCAGACCGACTTGAGTCAAGTCATGTTCAAGACAAACCGAACCTAGCGAAAAAAAAATTTTCATGTCTTGTAGTTGAGACTGAGCTAGACTTCAATGTCTTGAAGCTATAAAACCGGAAAGGTTTTATGGTTTTATGGCTAAAATGACCTGACGGCACCTAAAATGATATTCTTGAGAAATAAATTAAAATTTTCAGCGCTTTTTAATCAGTAGATAAAGACCTCATCAAGAAATTGGAAATGATAGATGCGTATCTAGCGCATGCGTACAACGTCAACATGTAAAAGCGGGACTATCGCGTCAAAACAAAACTTAAATTTTCCTTTATTTGAGCAGGTTTATGACCTGGGATTAAGGGTCTCGACTTGGTCATGAGACTGAGCTAGACATCAACGTCTTAAGTCGAAATCTAGACAAATCCTAGACCGAATCAAGTCGAAGCATTTTAACTCGGGAAGATATACGCCAGGTATTTCTTAAAATCGAATCGTGACCAGAAGTGTCCATCAAACTCTTTTTATTTGCATTCATAGCTACATATTAGTATTCAACTACAATCACTCCCACTGTATGTACATTGTCACGTTTTCATGACGTTTATCACTCTTAAAGCGGAAATGTTCAAAGATATGAGTTTTCTGCAGCACTGTTGTATTTAAAAACATTATAAATCTTTCTGAGAGTCATTCAAGTATTAGGTAAATATTCAATTCGCAGTGCGGTCTATATTAGGGTGTTCCAAAACGAATTTTAAAATAGAGGACAACGATCCTCCCAATTTAATTTGAAATGTGAAAAAACAATTCACTATTTTTTAATTATATTTTGTTTCATTTTGATTTTAAATGCTGCCTATTTTGACATGAAGTTTCCCATGTAAAATACATGGGCAAAAATCACATTTAGAAGTTTTTGGAATAATTTTTCATGATTTCGTGGAAGAATAATTGGTTTATTTGAAAATCATTGAAACCGAGAATTTTCCAAAGTATCACGTGCCCTTAAAGGTCTTCGTAAAAGCAACATTTTCATACCCTAACTTTCTTTCATATCTCACATTATTTGATTAGGAATTTAAATTTTCGATTTTTCAAGAAAATTCAAAAAAGTTATATAGCAATCTTGTAGGACTTTTAAAGAGCAACATTTTTATTATCTTAATATTTTTTTAATATGGCGAATTGATTGACTTAAAATTTTCATTTCCGTTTGTGCTTTTTAATTTTCAAAATATTATGCCTCATCATTTTTTGTTATCGAAAAAAGTCATAAAGATAAATTGTTCGACTTTCTGAGTAATACGCATAACCGTAAATAGAATTGATAAAAAAAAGTGATTTCAGCAATTTTTAAAATGCTCATACTTTTTGAATTTTTATTCAAAATGGCTGGCCAATGAGTTTGACCTTCATTTTGCGACACTAAAAGAGTGAAAAAATTGTAATACTCTGAGCCTTTAAAACTGTTGTCATACCCTTTTTGTACAACAAACTTTGGGACTATGAAACTTAAATGTCTCTACAATTTGTATAATGCCCCAATTTGTAATACCATATACCCTAGTTCAGCGAAATGCATACAATATCGTTATGTGTTATATAATTTTCCATGCAAGCACGATTCTATTATGAGATAATAGTGAAGTGTATAGTGAATTGCTAATAACAGAACAATTATTAATTGATGTAAGGGATCGTTAGAGCTGACGATACGGTAGATTGTCGAATGGTTGCTTAGTGAAAGGCATAGGTTGTTTCTCAGGGGATCAGCTTTGTGGAGGGTCAAAGGATCAATCTGTTTATACATAGGGTGTGTCACTATTGTTAGTAAATTGGTGGTAGACGGATCCGTCGGTGATGGTCGAGGTTTGATGAAGTAATGGATGTTCTATGTCGACGTGTTGACCCGGGCTAACGACTTACACTCGAATAGTACGAGTATAGCGACACGTGACACCAAACCATACGTATGCATGTGCAATATACGAACATGTAAACAACTGCTTCTATCGTGCAGCTCTCACAACGTTGAAGTGATCCTATGAATTCGAAAAAACGATTTGATTTTCATGATGGTAAAATACTCATTCAATATCAGAGATGTCAAATAAACGAGCAGTTACGCGATTCTAGTGATAATTGGGCACCGCACTCACGTACTATAGTACGTATAGTACATATTTTTTTTTTAAAGAAAACATTTACTTGGGAAAATTATAGTTTGAACACCTCACGATTAGGCAACACATAATCGTTAAAAATTTATAGAGGCAATTATTGTACTGCTATGAATCATTGTTTTAGTTTGAAAAACGATAAAGGTACTATGAACAGTGTGATGTTGCAAAATTTTCTAAGTCACAAACATAAATTTTGTTGTATTTAATTGTTTTTATTATATTTGAAGGACGTTAAGAAGGACGTTAAGAAGTTTAAAGGACATTAAGAAATTTTTGGGACGCTTTCTATAACTTGAAAGTATTCAAATGATTCAAGTTTTCCGCCTGATCTACTGCAACGCACTCTTATGATATCTTTCATTTTACTCGTACCGATCGTACCTAAGGATCTTGGATAAATCATGTGATGTATGAGATTGCTGCGTTTTCTGTCTTCCTATATTCCCGTTCTATGAACCCTTGAGTTTCTTTCTCCATGGAAGATTTCGTCATATTATTTCCAAAAATATTACCTGAAAGTACTCGTGTACGAGGCCAATTTTATTGGCTGTACGTTCCTGTGAAGTTTTGCGGGTTTATGTATTTTCAGTCTATTTAGTTTATTTTGGCCAGTGTGACGTACAGATTATTTGGGACATCAATATGACGATTTATCATCAATTGAATTGAGTTGGATTTCTTATAAAACATCATCTGTAAAATCAAACATTGATATTCGGACCACCGCAGCACCCCTTCTAATAACGAACCTGAAAATTTTCTCTTCGATACTACATCACAGAGAAATGCCAACAGAATGTTTGAAAACAACCAATAAGAATCGAGCCCGTTGCTAAAGAGAAAAATAACGTCGACTTCTCATCAGTCTCACCATCTTTCTTCGAGCAGCTTCAAGAGCATTATCACGTATCTTTTTGTCTTTCCACCATGTGCTTAAATATATTTCTATGTAAACGTACTATACCACAATCGTTTATTTAGACCATGGTCTATGAGTATTAGAGATTCAAGGAGTGTGACAAAGTCAGAAGCTGAGGAAACTAAGTACTCAGCTCAAAGCACTCTCAAGGTGTACTTAAAGTGGGTGAGTATGGGCAATCAAGACAAAGTAGGATAAGGACCACAGACCCTCGTTTCGTGGTTTTCATGGTTTGAAGGTATAACCTCTGCTGTCTTTCATTTACAAATTGAGTATTATTTTCTATGTTGCACCTCGAAGACTTTGCATTACTTCGTGCCGATACTATTATATCATTAAAATATCATTGTATGGACTGATTAAGACACAAAAAACCGTCGACATTTAGATAAAGCAAACAATCTAAGGGGAGACAAATTTTACATCCATGTTTCATATAAATGGTACCATGGTTCACTTGTTGCCATATTTTATACGGAAAAAAGTCCAATTGAAAAATGTAGGTCTCAAAAAGGTCTACAAAATGGCGAGTCATGGATTCAAATCAGTTTATTTGTTAACCTGGAAAATAATAAACACCGTTGAAAATCGCCATTTTTGAATATGCAATAGTTTTTGCAATAATTTATCAAAATGTTTCAAAGTCTCAAAAAATATGTCTCTTGTCGCCCTTAACATGTGTAGGAAATTTTAGCTTAAAATATTTATTAGTTTTTTCAAAAAGGCATTTGTTTCTAAGAAACTGTCATTTTTCAACGGAATTTCCACAACTTTAACCGACAGGATATCATCTTGTTATAGTTCTCGGTCTAAAGACCTAACGAGGAGAATGTGGAAAGGGGGGGGGGGTTGGATCGATTCTACGCGAAACGCTTAGAAACGAAGGTCGCCCTAAACCGGAACAAGTGTGAGGCGACCTAAAAGTGTAGGTGCCGTCTTGCGGTTTCGGGAAAAAGGTCCCTGGACGAAGGGGAGAAGGTTTCCGGGGAACTGCCCGTCGGGATGAAGAGCGTGTCTCCGTCGAAGAGCTCCGCGGGAGTTGACAGCGGCCGGTTGGGGCTAAAATACAGGGCGGCCACTATAAGGGGCGGACGCGGTTTTTCGCCGGGAGGTTTCAAGGGCGAAAGGGGGAGAACCGAGGAGTGGTCCGGTTCAGGGGGTGCCTCGGTGACCTCCGTGGAAACTTCCGGTACGTTGACCGAGTCCAATCCGTGCGCGATACGGGCAAGAAGTCGGGCTTCTGCGCGTTCCCTCTTCCCGTAACGACGACGAGGCTTGCCGCGTCTCCTACGTTGACCGACGGTCTCTTCGGGACCGGACGGGGCGGCAACGACCTTCGATCGGAAAGCGGGCATGAAATCGGGATCGATGGAATTTCGGGTAGGTGATCGAGCGTGGTTGAGACCCCGAGGGGTGGCGCAATAGGAACCGGACGAACGCGACGAAAACGGCACGGCCGGAGGTTTCCACCTCCCGACTTGGCGTGCTGAGTGGGCTCGGCCGATGGTGTTCACCACACGACTCGGCGTATCCGCAATAACACGGCCGAGGGTTTAACACCACTCGGCTCGACGTGTTACAACTAGGAATTCCGAACCGCACAACTACACGGACACTCGTGAACGAAAAACACTTGCCCAAAGTTTCTTACCAAGAAAAAACAGAAGCTCCTTTGTAGGCTGCTGCTAAAAGGGGGTCAGGGTCTGCTCCCAACTAACTTCACACTGACTCCTTGATTTAAAACTTTTTATTTTTGTGGTTAAAAGAATTTTGGAATGGATTCCGTCAGAACTTGTCTGCGCGGATACACGTTCGGGGTGCAAATTTTAAAGATAGACTGACTGGAAGACGCCGGCTCGTAGGCCCGTGAGTCCCCAGACGCTGTCTGCTCGGAGAGAGGATAGAATTCTGGCCAGCGGATTGGCCAGCGGTGACGACATTCCCGATGAGTCCAACCTCTCTGAGCGCGTCGAGCGTTCAGATTAGGAAACCTCGTTAATTTCTAAAAGACTTTAGACTAGTCAAATTAAACAGTTTATAACAAAAATAAAATTTAATTACGAATCTAGTCTATTATTATTATTATTACTATTACTTTGAGACAATTCATTATTTATAGATCTTAATGTAAGGGTTAAAGTAAGGATTAAAATATATGGTTAAAAGCGATTCTCGAAGTGTTAGAGATTTATTATTTTGTTTGCCCTTTCTCTCCATGAACCAGATTCCCCATTCGTCTAAATATCACTGAAATTTGATCAGAATTGCAGAGATAATATGTGAGAGCGAATGGAAAATTTTGATCCATCGAGGAACCAAGGCAGTGAGAGGGAGAGAGAGAGAGAAGGAGAGAAAGAGAGAGAGAGTGAGTACTTAGGTCGGACGGAAGTCTGACCTGCTGGCAGATATTGGGTCCAAGTTGTAAAGTGTGTCTAGTTAACAAAAAATAGAAAGTAGAATTAGAATTGGTAGGCAAGCTCGTCAGAAGCACCAAGGAAGGCGTTGTTTGTCACGTAGACCAACTCTCCGGAAAAACTTTGTGTTTTTCCGAAGTGGTGGTCAACCCGTGTTTGAAGGTACGCTTCCTTCGTGATTCTCAACTATAAGCTTTGGCTTATAACAATCTATATTGCGCTTAACGTTAAGGCGACTTTTTATAATTAAACTGTCCAAATGGTAAACATGTCCATGATGGTACGCTTTTAGTTAGGAATTCGGGTTAAAAACCATTTGACTTGCGTTACCTTTCTACAAATTTCTCAATAAGAAAATTTATTATATGTGGTGGGGGAGGGGAGATAATTTTTTTTTCAATAATTACTGCTGCTGCCATTTTTAAATTTGTTGATGACGTCTAAAAAAAATATTATACAATACCTGAAACTTACAACTACTTTATTTACATATATTCTCTTATTTTGCCATTAATTTAATTACGATCGCAATAAAGATAAAAGAAAACTATGCAATTTTATGGTAAATCATACGTTATTTATAGTTAAGTTACAAAATATAGTATGAATTGGGGTGATTCGCGATATATGGTAGTTTTAAATTATTTGTATATTTTTCTTTTGTCAATGAAAAGAGAAAAAATAATTAGAGAGAAATATTATGGCAGACACAAAGTGAAAGACTTTGTGTTGACAGAGAAGGTGAGTGGAACATAGTGAGATTATAGCAGAAGCTGAGAATGAGAGAAATAGATTTTTGATAAAAAACTGTACAATTTTTTTTTTTCATTTTTTCTTATCATCCTTCTTTCTTTTTGAACTTGAATTCCTATTTAGGTTAAAGCCTGGAGTCGGTTTCTCGTGGCGGTTATTCTTCGCTTGCTGCTTTGAGTCTTATCTTAATGGGTCGTTTCGGCAATCGAAAGTGTAGTTATTATCATAGCCTCGTTTTCGCTCGATACTTTTGCATCTTAAGAAGGCGAAAATCTCAAGGCAATGTGATTCGAGATAACCTACTGAAAATTCCACTGTAGAATTTCGATTCTAAAAGCGGGATCTTAAAATGATAGTAATTCACAGTGAAAACTTAATTACTTTTTTTCCTGATAATCTTAATCGGACTGTTGTTTAACTAAGAATTATTATTTCATGTTTCTCAAATCTTCTATAAAGCATTTAAAGCTCTTTTTAAAACTTGGAACAGCTTAAAATAAACGACTGAATTAAACATTGTATTCAAAATATAATAACAAATAATAAGTAGCTGTAAGTTTAATCTTTAATTCACCCAGTAAGAAGATGTGTATTGACATTAATTAAAATGATTTCGAAAGTGATCAAATACGGTATTGCTTTGAATTGAAAGCATTGTGAATTTGAGCTAATTGTCAACACTTTAATCCAAAACAATTCTGCAGGGTTGAATCTAAATTGAAATGTTGATCATTTTATTTCAAGGAGGGTATTAAATTCACTTCAATATTCACGATCACCTGCATCTCAGTGAAGAAAGCTTTATAAAAAATAAACTAGTGTGTACTTTAAGGGTTAAGGATATGTGATGCATAAACATAAAAGAAATTCAGTTTTCCCAACATTACGCTCGCAATAATAAATAGTTTTTTCTAAAACTAGGCCATTTACCTCATGCATGTCCTTAAGCGGGGCAATCAGTTTAGAAGGCATATTTTTATGCTTTCTTTGTTAATTTTTTTGAAGGGGAAGAAATGGAATTGATTGAAACTACAAAGTCATTTTATATACAGTTCAAACTATATTGCAGATTTTTTTCAAATTTTTTTAACTGAAAATTTCAAAACTTCAAAGGACCTCAATAGAGGTCCGTCGGCAGAGTTCACTTTTGACGTGACATGTGCAGGTCACAAATTTCACCTGAAAGAAATGAATCAATTTTTTTTACATTATATACATGTTTTCTAATATTAGTTCAACCTATTTTTGGTAAAAATATTGAAAATTGAAAAATTGAGAGGCGTTTGGAAAAATAATTTCAATTTTCACATGTTTTTTCCTCCTTTCTTCAGAAATAAAGCAACTCAAAATTATTATATTTTTCCAGAATTAGGTTGAACTAATAGATAATTTAATCACAAATAATTATAACTTTGGCTTTTGAAAATCGGTAAATAATTCGCTGAGCTAGGCATCACGCCAATTTGAAAAACGTGGTTTCGAGAATAACGCGTTTAAAAGAAAATTCCGAAAACAAAAAATTTACAAGTTTTCAATAATTGTTGCGCTGCGGACCACTAAACACGACAAACTCACACGTTAATTTGCGTGTGTGATCACTCCTTGTTTCCTTAG
>JAUEJJ010000002.1:144268-169690 GCA_032164275.1 Synergus coniferae
AATCTAGCTCCATCATATCTCGAAAACTAATAAACCGATCTTCGTCAAATTTTAACCATATATTCTAGACATGATTTTCTCTAAGATGACCATCGGTGGTTTTGGAATTTTAATTTTTACTATATTTTTTATTGCAAATATGGGCGAAAAAAAAACGTTTTGTTTTAATTTTCTATTTGTACCCGCCATTTTTTTTCTATTCGTCGAAACTTGATACCCGAGGGTCATTCTGTAGCCAATATCATACCGAATCGAAGCACTTTGGTTTTTTTGTTTCAGACAAGCCGTTCTCGAGTTATGATGGAGCTGCCTCACCAACCCATTTTTGAGGCATTACACTACGCTACAGTTATTTTTACCAAAATTTCAATAAAAATGAATAAAAAAATTTTTTTATGTATTTCTAGACTTCATTTATAAAACGAAATAACTTTTATATTATTGTTCTAAACAGTTTTCTCAAAAAAAAAAATCATAAAAATAGCTATTTTTTCGAGTGTCTAAAGTGGACTGACCCCTTATAAAAAAATTTAATTTTAAAAAAACATAGCAAGGGCAAGTTGATGAATTTCCATTGGGGAAAATTAGTCAAAGCAAAACAACCATGCAGAAAGTGCTTTAAAAACTGCTTCATCGAAACGAAAAACTTCAACTTCGGTGGAGAAATTCACCCATTGGTCAAAATTTTACGCGCATGATTCAAAATCGAATTAGTTTAATTCCATTTTGAATCGCGCGCTAGATTGCAGCCAATTACAGAATTTATATAACGGGAAGTCAACATACACTGCGCACGCAGGCTGACCACTTTGAGAGCACTGAAAAAGGAAAGAAAACGGAGGAAAAAAGAAGCTCGAAATCCTCGCATTGGATATTACTGAACAAAACATTCTCGGCAAAACGAGCTAAGAAAATTTGACTTTTTTGTGGTAATTAAGAAGTAAATGTTTAAAAAGTTATAAAGATTTTGTAAATGATAGCTTTCGATTGAAATGAGATTCGACCAAAAATAAATTAATGATATGTCTATTTTATTTATTACTCGATCATTAGTAGACTTTAAACTGATTTTTATTCGAATTGGTGAACTTACTCCACCCACTTGACCAACTGTCCCGTACTCAGACAAATTGACCAATGCGATACTTCTCTAAAAAATAATCTGTCATTTCTTCAATAGTTAAATTTTTTTGAGTGGTTGGATAATAAGGGTTGGTGAGCCCTAAAGAACCTACACCTAGAGCTCAGGCTGAAAGTCCATTGTGCCATTCCTGTACTCAGGAGATTACTCTGGGTTAGTTCTCAATCAACCCATGCCCGGCACAGTGGGAAAGTCCGTGCATCTTTGCGAGCCATCTTGTCCCTATACCGTGAGTAGTCTCCAGTACGTGTAGGTATTAGGTGGGGTAGGATGGGTGGAATCAGCAGAATAGGCATCCATGTCTAAAGAACTGCTCTGGTATATGTCACAAAATCGGTCGGTATCCCCAAGTGTCCCTCAACATGGTGCCATTACCATTGCTTCACCAACCTCTCCTGTGGGGACCTACAGTTGGGTCCATATCATTTCACATGGGCAATTCTCTCTGCAGCATGTCACACCTGCGGCATGTCATATATGCAGCATGTTTCATCTACGGCATGTCTCATCTGCGGCATGTCACAACTGTGGCATCTCTATCTAGCGGCTTCTCTCCCGCGCGACATTTCTCACAATGAAATTGACATTTTTTCCAATAACTCCTGAGGTTTGAAGCGGCCAAGACCATATCCATTATCTGACCTCTAAGATGGCAATCGAGGATGCAATGCATCAATGTCAATAAACACCCGCTAGCCAGATCTGCATCGAATTCATACTACACACATTTTTCCAGCGAGGGTGGGATGCAGGAACCAAAGATCTCGAGCTTCAGGGCGGTGGCACTAGTGCCACAGTGGGATGAAGGGGGGATAGGAAAGTGGAGGGGGTGTCTTCCCATAGTGAGCCCTTTCTACTAGAGAAGCCGCTATGTAGAGATGCTGCATTTATGATATGCAGCAGTTGTGATATGCAGCAGATGAGACATACTGCAAATGTGAGATGCCGCAGATGTGACATGCCGCAGTTGAGATATGCTGCAGAGAGACTTGCCCCATGTGACATGATATTGCCCCGGCTCAGGAATCAAACCCGAGACCCGAGATCGGAAGCCCCACGTCTTACCACCTGAGCTACAAACAGCTCTAATAGTTACATATATGTTGAGGACTGAAATGTTTTTAAATTTAAAAGGAAAGTTTCGAAAAATTATCAAGTAAAAAAATTGGTACACTAGCCCTGGTATCTCCTACAAAATAAAATAACTTGTTAAATGACTTGTTAATATTCGATATCCATAACTACAATAAATTAAAATTTATCTTCGATAATTGCAAATTGAATCATTTTTACGTTGGTTAATGTATTAACTAACGTTCTGTGAATAATTTAAATATTTAGTTTAAATTAAACTAAAGCACCTGAGTTTGGTATGCTGCAAAATTAAATGGCAAATTCTCGTGAAATAAAGTGCAATAACTTTCATGAGTGCTCTTGCAAGCGAAATTTGTAAATCGAACACGTAAAATTAATTCACAAATCGGGTCGCTTGGATGTGAATATGTGTGCACAGGTATTCTAGTGGCATTGGGGAAGAGAAAACTGATAATTAAATTTATCGGGAACGCTGCAAGTTATGCAGATGCGGTTTCACCAGGCGGTGGCAGCGGTGTCTACCCGTGAAATATTTTCTATGTGCACGCAAAAATGCTTTCATTAATTTATCAAATTATAAGCTTCGTAGATTTAGATCTTGTGAATGACATTTATTTAAATGTAGTTCTATAAGAATTAATCTTTTTAGAAGATTGATTAATTTCTTAATTGAAAGATACATAACCAAACAATTTTAGATTGAAACGGTAAATTTTATAAGCTCTAAAATTGGAAAACCTTAGTTAAGCAAGTTTAATTTGAAAGAAGTATTAAAAATTACAAAAGGTATTATATTTAAAACAGTAACATTTCAAGTATTGCCCTTCAAAATTCTGAAATAAATTTGAATTCCAAGTTGTAAACTTTACACTCAGAAACAAAATTTAGTAATGATAATATAGTTTTGTTGAACCTTTTTTGTTGTTAGGTACAACCAAATTTTTGTTGCTAAAAATATTATTTTGCTGTTCGAATAGTATATTTTTTTTGGGTCTACCAAAGAACTTTGTTGAGAATGATTCATCTCTATGCTAAAAAAACTTTTACGTAAATTCCAAAGGCAAGTCCCGGTGGGAAATTTACGATTGGGCCACCCTTGGTCTGAATATGGGGGTCAAACAATAATACAAATAATGGCACAAGAATGGCTGCCAATATTGGTCCTATTGGCTAGTAGGTACCGTTGCCAAAACTTGGCATGCGAATATTGGTCCAATATTGTGCCAAGCCTGGGGAAGAAAGTTTTGTCAATAATTGATAAGAATTAAATAATTCATTTTCTATCCAGGTATATTTAAGAAATCCATTTATGAGCCTCCATGAAAACAGATGATTGATTAATACCTACACAACTAGCCTTTCTCATGTTTTTTTCAGATTAATTTCTCTTGTGAAAAAGAGCAACGGTCTGACTCCTGGTGGAATCAAATCGGAACTACAAGCGACACATGCAAAGTTGCTTATGTGTATTTCAATTTGACTTTCATTCTTTTTCATGCGGTTTACTTTTTTTCTCGAATTACATATTCAAGTAACTTCACATGAGTGGTTTGTAGTTCGGATTTGATTCCACTAGGGGTCAGACCATTATCCTTTCTCACAAGAGAAATTGATCCGCAAAAATATAAAAGGAGTTAGTTTTATGGCTATTATTCATATCAATCATCAGTTTTTATGATGGCTTGTGGCTGCCTGTTCCATTTTTCACTTAGACCGGCAGACGACCTCTTTTAACAATTATTGGCTATTCTTTACCCGGACTTGGCGCAATATTGGCCCAATATTCGAATGCCGACTCTTTGCAGCGTTGTTGACATGCCAAATATCCGCTAATATTGAACCAATATTGGCGATCAGTCTTGGACCGCTTGTTAAATATTGGCAGCCGATATTGGGCCAATCTCGTGATAATCGTAAGCACTAGCAATTTCTCACTGGAATTATTGTGGCGGCTAAACAATAATTTTGTACAATGATGAATAAAAATGTATGATGGAATTTGTAAAAAACATTTATACCATTATACATACTAATTAAATTTCTCTTAAACCTGAAAAACTGAAAATGGAACAAGAAATACACTCTCGAATAAAATACGAAACATTTTACTGATTTTATATTGAATTTAGATTTCGGTTTGGAAATTTGAGGTTGATGTGTACTCAGCTGACAAAATCTAATTGATTTGCGTATAGCCAAAAAACACCGCGCTTAAATGGTCTCGACATTAAATTGTTAAATTTGTGATCTTCGTTCAAAGTGAAAATAAATTTACATAAATGCTCAATGGACATGTATCTGATGCGTTCGCTCCCGTTAAATTACGCAAATCGTTCTACGGTCAACTTTAAATTTAATAAAAGTGCACCCATGATTGAATTTAATGCGTACATTGTTCAATAGCTATGTACTTTGCGATACAAATGTGATAATATTTTTGAAGAATAAACCCAATATTATTTATACATTAAGATTTTTTAATCACGCATTTGATTTCAACAAATAAATATTTACGACAATGCATGTCATTTCACATATTTACAAAAAGTTTTGAGATGAGATTTCATATTTACAGAGTATACATTAGTAAAAAATAAAATATTCCGTCAGTCGCTTGCCTTTAGAAAGACACAGATTCATTCATGTACAATGTTCATTCACGCCCTGCAGATAATAATTAGAGTAGTTTTTTATACTACTCAATTGTGGATACTAGACTCTTATCAATCTTACAAATATTCTTGAAAAATAATGTCATTTTTTCGAACAAATATCTGATTTATGTCACGAATACGAGTTTATCGATCCATATCGACGAAACCGAATGAACAAAAGGTAAATTATGACAAGCTACTTCTTTTTACAAGAATATTACAAGATTGTTAAAACATCACAGAATAATAGAATATTAAAAAAAAGAAGCATACAATAATTCAAATGAATTGATATTATAAAAAATGTTACAAATATGTTACAACAGTCTTAAATAATTTCTTGTTTACTGAAACCAATGGTTATTAAAGAAAAACTGTCTTTTCGCAAGACAAGATTTTGAAACGAGTGTCGGAACATACAAACGACTCTCTTTGCATATTTTGAATTTAGACATTGATGATCCCCGATAAAAGATTAGCACCAATGACATTCTGAAGAAAAGAATCATTCAGTTTAGAGATCACATGGTCACCTCAAAACTGAAGTGATTGTAAGTATCGCTATCAGTACCGACGCCGCCCTTGACCCAGCGCCTCCTCCATGTTGCATTGCAGCTGGGTTCTCTCCTGAAACAGAAAAAATCGTTTCTTTTCAGTAAATCCCAAGATAGAAATTCTGAAAAGTGAACGTCATCGCTATAAATTTTAAGAGCCATTCTCCTTTCGACTGACCTCGTAACTATCGATTTGCGAACCGCCTAACCACCTTTGTAATAACCACGTCGTTCCAGTGTGGCAGTTACCATCACGACGAAACTTAATTTGAACCGACGAATTTCCACGAGATGGTTTCTTTAGAAATTGGTATTTAAGATTACGTCTTCTGTGTTAATTAGAATTACGTAGTTACGCTGGGCTTCGTTGGAGGTGATGATACAATAATTATTGTGGGGAGAGGATAATAATTCACATAACACATATGGTAAACAGATAATGTATAATGTATAATATAATATAATGTGATAAAAATAATTACAGTCCATGCCCCGAATAGTACCACTTTCGGACGAGAGGGGAGTATGATTCTGAGAATCAATATTACCCCACTGCCAGTGCATTCTAGTCTAGGAGGAAAACAATTCACTCGCTCCGAGTAGTGCCACAACTATTTCATCGATAAAATCTAACATTTTCATAACTAGCTGTGAAGTTGTATCAACTTTCGTGCTCATTTAATGAGCACTATGCTTCTATGAAGAAAGTTTGAATTGCTTCCTCATAGAGGAAGCATTAATATCAATATTAATTAAATTAATATTATTTCATATTAATTAAATATTAATTAATAACTAAATTAATCATTAAATTAATATTAATTATATATAAATTAAATCAATATTAATCAAATTAATATCAATACAAAGATTCTTTCTCCTCTTTACATCAGCTAAAATTTATGATGATTTGAAAAGTTATAGTTGAAAAATCAGTTTTTCAAAATTATAAATAACCATATCTTTTTAACATTTCAATTAAATGCATTAATCATATGGGTCAATCGATTCGTCTCGACGCAAGGAACCTTTATTTTCCTTACATCAGCTTTGAATTTGATTATTTTAAAAGTTAAAGTTGAAAAAACAAATTTTCAAAAATACAAATAACCATAACTTCCTTACTTTTCCATTAAATGCATTAATCATTTAGGTCAATCGATTCCACTTGACACACGAAATCTCTTTTCATATTACAAAATTTCATCAGTTTCTATATACACGTTCCTGAGATATGGTGGGAACAAAAAATGTATACAAATAATGTATACAAATAATTTATACTTGATCCAAAAAAAAAAACAAAAAAAGCTAATAATTAGGTCGCTTTGCTAGTGGTACTACTCAGAGAGGTAGATTCTAAATTCTCGAGTCTCGAACTAGGGCTCGGAGTGGTGGTAGCGCTCGAGCCAGAAATTGGGGAAGTGGCACATTATTTGGTAAATTAAACAGACTAATTATAGTTAACTATTCGGGCGTTTTTATATTTATGAATTTCATGGAATTTATTGTTGTTGGAATTTTAAGAAATATCATGGAATATAAAGTGATTTTACGAAATTTAAAGGAATTTTAACAGATTTTGAAAACTGCTAGCTAAAGGGGTTTTAAGATATTGTATGGGATACTAAGTAATTTTAAAGACTTTTAAGCGATTCGAGGGATTTTACGATAATTCACTCTATATTCAAGAATTTTAAGGGATTTCTTGATATTTCATTGGATTTTAAATAAGTTTATGAGATTTAATGAGACTTCATGGGTCTGTCGCCTCGTCTATCGCCCGCAGGCAGGTTCCAGTAATAACTAACGTCTTAAAAAATTAAACGGAACAATTCATTTTTTTCGGTGTATTATGTTACGCCGTAGAAGACTTCGGAGCGCAAATTGAGGAAAGATAACTCAGCCAGTCGATTTTGTTCGGATCGGCTTCAAATTGTACAGAATATTCTCAAGATGTTATACTACAAGAATATGCCAAAAATAAAAAATCGCTTTTTTCAAAATCTTTATTGCGACTAACCCCTTAATATTATTTACATGTATAATATTTTTCAGTGTTGCGAAAATGCTATAGCAAAATTTGGATCTATTGAAAAATTTATTATGGCAGGTATATAACTTTATTTGATTTTCAAGTATCTTTAATACCACTAAAAATAAGTAATAATAAAGTTTTGAAATTAATTTGCGCCAGGTTCAAACCACCACCTGTCTGAGATTCTTGAATCGCTTCTCTTCCGTGTTTAACGCTAATGCAGCAACTTTTTCACTGCCGGTTGTTAAATGAATGTGAGGGAGAAAGCTTTGTTACAGTATTAAGCTTTAGGAGTGAAAAAAGAAAGGTTTGCGTGTTCCGTCGGTGTAATTTCAATCACGACATCTTAGCGGTGATCACCACTCGGCATCGAATTAAAGACATTTAAGCCAGCAAGAAGGTCTAATTGAGGCTTAGTGAGAATATCAGGAGTCGCAAATTAATCCCCTGAGAGATTAGGAGGACTCACGGATACTCTTTTTCCTTCGTGTTCCGTCATTCTTTGCCTATTACGACGAAGTATTGGGACTAATTAATAAAGCATTATTATCATAAAACTTTCGTCTAAAAGATTCACTATCTTTCTACCTAAACCGTGGACAAAGAGAGTTATTTCCTGTGAGTGGTGCAATAATATTGCAACAATATTTTACAATACTCATGGCATCTCTTTTCTCGCTTTTGTGTCTGCATGAGATGAGTATAGCTGAAACTTTACAACTATGTAGCTAATTAACCTGCTTCCGCTATATATAGTCAAACTTATGAGTAGTGCCTCTATAAGTAGTGCCGCTCCCCTACTTTTATGATCGAGCTCGCTTGAGCGCTACCACCACTCTGAGCCACTCGGGAATTTGATATCCGACCCCATGAGTAGTGTCTCGAATGAAATGGTTTGATTTAGAGATTTTTATTGCAGAAAAAATACTTATTCGCGTGGCACTATTCATAGGGAGTGATTCTTTTCCTTCACGGCGAGCGAGGCTGAGATGGTTGGGGGTTTACGATTCCTGGGAATCATATTCCCCTATTCGCTCAAAGGCGCACTACTCGTAGGTTGGACGGTACATCTTATTAAAGTGTGTAATTTATGAGTATATTTATTAGCCCAAAATGTTTTATATCAATACAGTCCAACCTACGAGTAGTGCCGCTTTTGGGGGAATAGGAGAATATGGTTCCAAAGAATGGTAAGCCCCATCTCAGCCTCGCTCGCTATGAAGGAAAAGAATCGCTTCCCCATAAACAGTGCCACGCGAATATGTAAGTATTTATTCTGCAATAAAATCCTCTAAATCTATCCATCTCGTTCGAAGCACTACTCATGGTGTCGGATATTAAATTCCCGAGTGGCTCAGAGTGGGAGTAGCGCTCGAGCGAGCTCGGTCGGAAAAGTAGGGGGCGGCACTACTCATAGAGGTACTATTCATAAGTTTGACTGTAACCATAATAGTAACCTCTAGAAAAATTCATAAATTTAACCTTCTTTTTAAAGCGCCTAAACTAGACTGACACTTGAAATTAATATTACTTTTATTTGTGTAACTGTTTTCCACCTTTTCCTATACTCTGAAGTTCCGATTGATATCATTCCGATTGATATCCTTCTTAGGAATTCGAAAGAAGCTCGCCGGCCCACATTTGGTAATGAGGTGAACCGTAGATTCGAGAGAGAGGTGCCTCTCCTTGCCCATAGCCACAGACTCCGCGAGCTCCGTAATCTACGCAATAACACTACCATTTTAGGACATGTTCAAAACTTTATATCAATGGGAACTTTAGTGTAATTAATGCACTGTCCCAATTCAATAAACAATTAGCTATTTCATTGACAGCTAGATTGAGTGATGGAAAAAGTTAGAGAAAAAGGATAGAAGGGATTAAAATTTTTTGAGAAGGGATGGACTGAAGGATAGAAAGAGATAGAAAAGATAGAGCCCAGTGAAAACAACGGACACACATATGGATAGAAAAAGGTAGCTTTTGATGGATACAAAGTGTGTACTTGGGAAGTATAGAAAATTTCTATCTTTTTGTATCAAAAAATTTCCATGCTTTCTCTCTGTTTACTTTCAACAGGGATTTCTTACGATTTAATTAAAAGAAATGCGAACACAAGTTTTCATTAAATCAATCATTTACTGTAATTATAAAATATATAAATTGTTAAAAGTTTCGCGCAATTCTTTTTGCACTTTACTTTTGCTCTCATCACTTATATTTCTTTTTTTACTACTTGTGCAGATATTAGCTTATAAGTTGCTTCTCTAAATTCCTTTTTTTAACCCCTTCACGGCTATTTTACGACGTCCAAACTGACAGAGTAACGGGAGCACTGAAAATCGGCGGAAGTCGCGAGGAAAACTTTTCTCGCAATAATGGCCACTCGACCAAGGTGTACTTTGTGAGAGGTCGTAAAGAAAATATTGTTCCAGACTGTTATCGAAGACTCGGAGTTTCTGTTATCGTTTGAACAGTGCCTCTTGGACCTTCAGAAGCTAGAAGGCTGAGAAAGGAGTAAAAACTGGGAGGGGGTGGCGTGCTTATCGAACTATGCGACAAACTGGTCGGCATGGCGTCGTATTTCTCAGCAAAACTTTGAAACTTCCGAGGAATAACGCCGAACTTGTCTGTGTCGTGTAAACGGATTACACCTGCGTTAAATGTCGAGAAATATTTTCATCTAAGAGAACAGGACAATATCCTTTTTGTGATTTTTGCAGGTTTTTCTAATAATGCTCACGTTTTCAGTAGTTAAAAGTTATAATATTGAAGAGTAATTTAACATATTCAAATAGTAAGTATAAAACATAGATTATAAAACTTTACTACTATTTCAAGAAGTATTTATCGGTCATTTATTTGTCAAAAATTACAAAGTCCGAATTAATTAGAATTAATCCGAGCTTTCAATCCGAATCCAATTTAATCCGGTCTATCAGAATCAATCCGAATTATTCCGAAAAATTCTCATAAATTCGGATTGACTGGATTCATTCGGATTGAATATTCGGATTTATTCTGATTAATTTGGATTGACCGGAATCATTCGGATTCATTCTGGTTAAAGCTTCGGATTGACTTTGTATGTGCCTCGGATTAATTCGGATTGAAAACTTCCTTCGGATTAGATCGGAATGAAACTGTTTGGTTCTGATACAAATTCCTGAATGATTTGGAAAATTTCGGATTGGTTCGGAATGAATTTCAATCCGAAGCTTTCGCTAGAGTAATTATAAGAGTAACCTCTAAAAAAATGTATAAATTTATCATTCTTTATCAAGCGCCTAAACTAGAATGACCTCTTAAGAAGAATAGCTAATTTGTAAATATTTTGAAATCTCGATATAACCCGTTTTCCTTTTCTTAATTTTTGAGAAAATGTTCCCTATCCCTTTAGTTTTATGGAATGGTATAACTCTCGCTAACAGAACGACTTCAATTTATTTAATAATAAATTATACTTCTTCATCTTCTTCAATCGTAGAACCATGATTCTTTTTGGTTTTACTAGTTTAAGTGACAACTTTGTTTTCCGTACACGGAAAAAAATGAAGTGTCAGCCGAACCTTCTAGATGACTGTCCTATATGGTACTTGACCCTCCAAAATGTGTAGTCAAGATGACCCTCCATTCTTTCCACGTATGGCCGAACCAAAATTTATTACGTGGAAGTTAAAAATGTTAGTTCACCATTGGGATTATTTAGAAGATACTATTGCTAACTGTTGTTCCTCTGAGTTGTACCGTTGAAATTCTTCAATCCCTAAAATTTGAAATCAATGTAGCACTTTACTCTTGAAACTCAAAGGTCGAATAAGTTCTCTCAATTCTCCTTTGGGTTATACTTGTGTACACGTTCGACCTCCGTGCTCTCCTTTTCAAATGGAACACCTCGGGGTTCTTTAATAGACCAATCGCAGAAGAGTACGAGCCGCTTCGTGAGATTCAATTAAAGGTTGGTTAGAGAAAAATTTACAACTCTGTTTACGCTTTCGTAACTCGAGTTCACTGATTGGCTGGTTTACTCGTGCTTAAGTTCTAAGACCTTCTTGAATTTTTAACTTATCCATTGGAGCTCCCAATTTCGTCGTGAGAAAATTATTAATACAATTTTATTCAAGTAGAGACAGACAACTTTTCCTGGACGATATTTTTATTCCCTATTTATTTTAATTTATCTACTTAATTGTGTTTTTCTGAATTAAAAACCGTATTGCATTTAGTCTTCTTTTTTTATCAACCAAAAAGAAAGCCCTGGACATTTTTAGTCTTATGCTTGAAATCCCACTGGACAAAGAAAAATATGATATCGTTATTATGTCAGAGAAAAAATACACAGCTTCCAAACAAATTCCTGAATATATTTTTTTCTCGCTTTGCTTTCCATGAATCTCTTTCCCTATGAAAATACGCACGAATGTTTAGTTTCTAGGGACAACGAGGATTCCGAAAGGGATTACTATAACTCTTTGAATGATTATTTATTTTCATAAATATAAATTTTGTGTATGTGTAAATTGCTAAATAACTGTGAATGTTGTAGATTATTTTATATAATAAATTAAAGAAAAATTTGGTATCTCAATTATTCAAGTTATTTAAATTAAATTCACTATTGGTGAAGGAACAGTGCATTGCTACATCCGACGAGGGAACCCACAAAGTCACAAAGCGGTGAAGCTTTGCACTGGCTTTAAGCCAAGGAGTTCGATCCGATTATAGTTGTTTATTGCCAGCAATTCTGGTCAACTTTTGCAGTACAACGCTAAATTATTATGCTACCCAGTATCCGTCGACTGTGGTCAACACCGATGAACATCTTTCCGTGACATTGGACAGAAATGCGAGGAACGTGTGGGTAAAGAGTTACAATTTCCCTGCCTCACGGAAAGGCCTGACTCGATAGTCTCCCTATTGGAAGTAAAAAAATAGAAAGTCTATCTTTGTGAATCTTTTTTAATCTTCAGGATTCAAATAGAAGCGAAAAATGTATCCAAATGTATCCTTCCCTATCCATAGATTGAAAGAGATAGTGCACAGCGAATACGACGGATATACATATGGATAGAAAAAGATAGTGTTTGATGGTGGCAAAGTGTGTACACTCGAACCTCCATATCTTAACTTTTATAATGTCAACTCGTCTAAAATGTCAACAAATTCCTTTCAGAAATATCAACTCCATCCCCACTCCATCCATCGCAAATGTCTCCTTACTCAACTGCGCATTCGGCGCGCTCTCTGCATCTAATTGGCGCGAAATTTAAAACTCTAAAACGCAATACGCAATGCGCATGTGTATAAGTCAATATAGGTTAGGTGATAGTTGAGATTTGTAAAAGGGAATTTGGAGGGGATGAGTTGGCATTTGCGAGAACCTCAATTTTGGAGCAGTTGACATTGTGAGGTTCGAGTGTACTTGGGAGGGACACAAAATCTCTATCCTTTTCAATCAAAAATGTCTATTCCTTCTATTATAATACTTCCAACGTGTCTGACATGAGTGAAAAACTTTCTCTATTCAGAAAAGTGTATTTCTGAGAAATTTGTGATACATATTCTCTTAAACGTGAAGAAAAAACAGTAAATATTATCAATTTTCTAGGCTTAACGTTTTATTACTCTAAATTCTACCTGTTAAAAAAAAACCGTATTTAGTCTACTTAGCTTATATGTACCATTTATCCAATTATCCACCACAATTAAGCTTATTTTTATTTTCATTAATATGGCAAAACTTCCGTAAACACGTCTGTGGATTCTACTGCAGCAAAATTATCCAGCCGAGCAAGATTTCATTTCGCTGCAAACGTGTAAACTGGTAAACTTTACAAACTGCATGAGTAAAGGAAACGTGCTTCAAATTTAACGTAGTGGTAAATTTAACGAGGAGAGGTCTACCGACTTTAGATTCCCTTAGTAAACGGAAAGGATACGTAGATCACTTCAAAAGTTTGGTCAATAGGAATGGTTTAGGTATATTATGTCCATTATACACACGTATTTCAAAAGTTTGATGTTTCTATAGACAACAGCAGAAATCAGAACTAAACAATATTAATTTTTTTTTTTCAGGTATCATTTAAAATTTATCAATTATATATGAAAAGAAATAAATCCAATTCCTTCAACAAATTTGATACTATACTATACTATATATCGACTATAAAAACATCAAATTTTTGAAAAATATAGGCTTAATCCACCTGGTACATCTAAAATATTCCTACTGACAAAACTTTCGGAATGACCTTCGTACAATCACTTCGTGTCTAACTCGGAGATCCAGTTGGTGACAATTTTAATAGACATTTACTCAATTTCATATATTCTTGTGTTAAATAACTGTGTCTTCTTTAATTAAAGCTCTATAATTTGAAAACTTACATTCCAAATTAACGCGGACGGGCATTAAGACTTGCTATTTAATACATCTTAAACCAAATTGTGCTTAATTTATAACATAAAGTGTAAACATGATTATCGTTGTCAAGTAATAAAAGCAAGGCAGTAGCAATCCATTATCTAGTCGAGACTTATTCGCTGCACCGTAGGAACTTCGTGTGATTAACGATACGCGATGCTCGGAAAAGATCAATTTCAGACTTAGCCTGACAAAAAGTAACACTTTTGATAAGCTATACGCAATTTTATGACTTGAAAAATGGAAGAAGGAGGTAAAAAATTATTTGTGAATGTTGTATGCCATGTCTGTGTAGTAATGTAGTATACGTATATGATAGAATATATTATATTCACGTCACAACTACCTGCAAAATATCGTTATCACGAAACTTTTTCCCGATTACCTTTCTTGTCTTACACTAGATCTCCTTCCAAAAACTCAATTACCTTTCGAAGCAAGCAGTTGATAAAGGAGAAAGAAAGAAGAAGTAGGTAACAAGAAGAAAATAGTATGCAAAATGAGCTGTCAAGCACTCTTGGGAGATTCCGTCTGTGTATTATATATGACTGCACGGCGGTCGCGTTAACTACGTCTCACGAAGAGAGCTTTGCAAACTCCTCACGCGTCTAGTATAGGTTGAGAGAGTAAGAAAGGATGAAGTAGAGACAGTAGAAGTAGGAAATGGGTGCGGGGTCACAGAGATGAAAGACGCGAGCTGAAAGGTAGAGGGTGATCGTTGCGCACTGAGGAAGATAGGGATTGAGAGACGGCGCGCGGGCGGCGGCCGGGAGTTGGTGGCCAGGGTTATTAATGGGCCGAGCGTGACAACCCGCGAAATAACCACCCTAACCTCGCTTCCTAGCCGACCTACCTCCTTCAAACTCCATAACGCTGTCGGTTGTCTCTTACGTAGGCGTTAACTGGGCCAAGACCCCTTCGTCCGTTAGTCTGGAAACTAGTAGGTTTTTGCACGTGGCTACCCTTTTATGTTCGATCTATAGTATTTGCCCGCCTCTGGCAACTACAAATTTGGCGATTCGAGATATGACACTATACGATAGAATGATTAAAGTCGATGTCGTTGTCAATTGTTGAATAGCGTAGAATGAACGAGAAAAATGAAGTTGGTTTGTCGGTCTACTATTCTTTATTATCGTAAAATTACAGCATTTGAGCTTTCGCTAGACGACGTTCAGTCTCATCAGAAAAGCATCTAAGAGTTATTTTTTATAAAACGTTGACGATCGGTTATTCTACAAATAACAGGTTAAGAAGAAATAATTTGGGCAATTATAGGTGACGTTATTCGAACGTAACCTTAACATACACAACCAATAACTAATAAGAATACTCACTAAGATTGTACAGGTAGGATATATGCATGAGCACATTACTGTGCATTGGTTGGAAAAAAACTTCTTATTGCTCGTCTGGATTGCATAGTTTTTCTATAATTAGGTAATTCGGAGCAAAAATCGGCAATGATACTTTATACATTATGAAAAATGTGACCGTAAAAGTAAGGGAGTGACACTACTCATGGAGGCACTCGTAGATTTGACTGTAGTGGTACTATTTATTGATGAACTAAACAGACCTTTAAAAAAACTTTTCCGCGCCTATAACTTAACGATTGTTTCAAACTACTACAAAGATCCATATAGGTGTTTTCCTAGCAACAAAGATGACATTCCTTTTGACAATAGAACGTACGTCATTTATCGCATTCCTTGTGAATGTGGTAAAGTCTACATTGGACAGACTGAGAGATATGTGAGAGATAGAATTAGAGAACACAAAAATGACTGTAAAAAGGATTCACGCCGCACAGCTCTTGTATCGCATTCGCATACAATGGATCACCAATTTGACTTTTCTAATACTAGAATACTAAACGTTGAATGTAGCTATAGGAAAAGGATGTTTAAAGAAATGTTCCACATAGTGAAACACAAAAACAATGTAAACAAAAGATCGGACATTGACCTCCTTAGTGAAATTTACTACAATCTTATAAAATATGACAAGATATAAAAATTTAAAATGATTGGTATTAGTTCCTAAATGTGCCACTGAAGGCGCTCCAGGATGGAGTTTTGCAGGGATCTACTATATTAGCATTGCAGCAGCGAGTTCCTCTCTATAAGATTGTATAGTCTATGGTTGACTATTCTAGTCACCCCCACCTTTGTACTGAACTGACGCCATGTTCTCGTCCACTTGATGACGAACGGTAGGCATCTCTGTGATAATATAATAAACCTATATTGTGACTCTAAGTGCAGTTCTCTCTTTTTGAACCTGACTCTCTAATTAATTTATTCATGGACATAGGCCCATACTTTCTGCCTATAGTTTCGTCGGCTGTCACAATTGTTCGATCAAGGGAAAAAATGAACTACACTTTTACACTTGAATCGATTTATTGACTGTAAGTTTATTAACGGAAGAACTTTATTTTATAAAGACCGCGCGTTTTAGTCGGAGCTTGAAATGTCGCGTTCAAAGGCTCAAAGGTATCAACAATATAACCAATTCGTTGTAGTTGTTGTGTGGTGACGCTTGGCGTCACATTTTTCATAATGTATAAAGTATCATTCCACCTGCTTCTCCTTGACCACGCTACCACTCTCGCCACCCCACATACCCTCATTTCCACCCAGTATATAACCCTCCCCACTTTTTTGTCCCTTCCAACTTCTTCTAGAAAGTAAGAAAATTCTGCATTTAATAATTTAATCCAATGATTATTACGTTCCGTAACGGAGGATGAAGATTGTACCATATTCTTAGTTTTATGTTCCTAATTCAACACAGAGCGGAACAATGATTGCTACGTAATCGGCCTTTCTCGTTCGGAAATAGAATGGAGGAAAATTCTGACGAACAGATAAAGCAAATACATAAAATTAGCGATCCAGAATGACTAAAATTCTATAATTTTTCTTTTAGAACTATTTGTTCTTTAGTTGATATTAGATAATTGAGGTCATGCTTTAGTTTGCAGGGTATAATTTTTATTATTGAACTATAATATATATTATAGTTTTAATATGTTTCTTAACATTTCTTCGTCAGAGTGATTTATAATAAGAAATATTTTTCTAATTCAATTTAGAGTGTAACAATTTGGAGGCAATCGATCGAACTGGACCGAGAATACCTTTTACGAGATGACAGTTTTGTATCCGCCTTCGGGCGCCCTCTAATATAGTGAGATAATTTATAGGGTTTGGAGAATCAGGTCAAATGGAACGAACGATATACGAACGTCTTATCTTTTCTTATAGTAGGTATCATGTAACAGATGGACAAAAGTTCTTCTCCTCGATATTACCCTTTTCGAGTAATAGAGTTTTAATGCACGATGAAATAAATCTAAATCAGATGGACCGGACGTAACGCTATTAAAATCCTTGTATCGTTAAAGATGCGACAATTTTTCAGTGCCGAGTGGCGGATTTGGCAAAAGGAAGAACGGCGCAAGACAGTCGTGTAGATCCGAGACTAGGAAGTACTAAGTGGAAGAGGAAGTTTGCACTCGAGGGGCTTACTTCCAGCTGAAGGCATGCTATCCAAGTAATGCGCTCTGCGTCAGGCAACATTTAATTCATAACTACATATCTCAGCAGCATATTTGGGAAGTAATGTAAATTTATTACTGTAAAGAATGAAAACCGGGTGCTTATTACGAATCTAGAGTCAGAATTTAAGAATGAAAAACAAATTTAGCGGATCCTATATCGAGGACGAAAATATTAAAAAGTATTTTAAAAAATGTTGTACGTAAAAGGAAAGACTTTTGTCCGCAGTTAGCTTATAATTTTTTTCAGATGCCCTGAAGTACCGCAGTCACCGGGGCCACTCACATAATTTTTTCTTAAGATGCTTACTTTGGCCTTAAAAAGCAATAACAAAATATTGTAAAAAAAAAACAAAAAAATGATTTTGTACACTCTAAGATATAAGTAACAAGATATAAAAAATTTGAAATGATTGCATTTTATTTTCTTATATGTAAAAGAAAATTCTGAAAACAGCTTTAAAAAGTGTATCATTTACCAGAGTACCCCATTAAGATCTTTAAGAATGTGTCAGATATAAAATTTCTTTGAAAAAAATAATAATGAAAATTGTCTTATATTTATAGTCTTTTACACTATTTTCCCCCTTAAAATATTCATAGAATCCGGTTTATGACTCGAAGAGGCTTTCTACGCGCACCGATGAAATCGATATGCAGTTTCCTGCTACTGACATTTGCTAGCATAGAGACCGTTTCAATGGTTTTGTTCCTATAAAGCGTAATTGAAAATTTTCTTAATAATGTGATATATAAAATATGAACAATAAAATAAAACCCAAGATTTTTGTGTAGTCAGCTTACACAACTTTTCGTTGAACGGTATTGTGTACTTATCTTATTTCGACGCAGCGATGAAGTTTCGACGTTAGCGAAACGGGACATAATGGGCTGTGAAATGTAAATAGATTGGCACGTTGGAGGTTGCTCGCCTGTTTTACTGTTGAAGTCTTGTTGGAGGAGTTTGGAAGTAGGTATCGAGAGCAGAATGAAACTGCTTTAACATTCGGCTCGCAAGCTACAACTACTTGTCAAGCAAATTCGGATTACTTCCAGCATTATGCCCTCCTTTTCAAGTTGCAAACGTGTAACACACCAGGTAGTAACTTTGTCGCCTGTGCAACTCGCATATTCATCAGTTTTAATGGAAGCGCGACAAAGTGCACCTGTATCAACTTTCCAGTATGGGACAGCCTCAAAAATTTCTTGCCTCTTTCAAAAAGGACTACTCATAATACACTGTTAAAATTAAAATTTGGGGTTACACTGCAAAGTGTGAATTTAAATCTCCAAAGAGTGACTTTATATAATTTAAACTTTTCAGGGTGTAAAGTTGTAAGTAATTTAACGATTTTTTTATCAGTGTACTTCTTTACAAAAAGAGAAGTTATATGTTACATGAAAGCAGCGTTCAATTTTAGAAGATAATTTGTACAAAATTCAATTCCAGCTATTATTATAAATAAGCATTATGAAAAGCATTGTGTGTAAAAAAAAAATGTTTTTGTACACTTTAAGATGTACTGGTAAACAACAAGATATAAAAAATTTGAAATGATTGCATTTTCTCTTATAAAATGTAGATTTTTAGATTGTGTGCACGATAATTTTCGAAAAAATTGACCAAATGGATTGACCTTTGGTGTACTCCTTTAGTGTCCTAAAATGAAGGTCCAGTTCGTTAGCCAGCCATTTTGGATAAAAATTCAAAAGGTTGGAGCATTTTGAAAATTTTTGAAACCACTTTTTTTAATTTACAAATTCTATTTATAGATGTTCGTCGTACTCAAAAAGTAGAACAATTTATCCTCATGACTTTCTTCGATAAAAAAATAATTGTCAGACTTATGACATTTCGAAGATTCAAAAAGAACGAAAAACAATTACAATTTGAAACCAAAAAACGCACGATATGCAAAAAAGTCAAGACATGAAAAATGCTTCTTTTTGAACGCTCTACAGGAACATTATAAAACATTTTTGAATTTTTTTGAAAAAATGAAAATTCAAATTTTAAGCCAAATGACGCGAGATACAGAAAAAATGATAAGAAATATAATTATTGGTCTTTAAAAGATCTACAAATCTTTTTTTGACCATTTTTTGATAAAATAAGTAATTTTACTTTAAACCGTGAAAACTTTAAACCGTGAAAACTGGTGAGTTTTTAACACTAAGAGAGAAAAAAAGGTGTAGTGTAGTTTATGTTACAAGCTTAATTTAACTTACCTTAATTTAAGTCTCCTTTTAGACTTAACGCTAGATTTAAGTCTATCTTAGTCTTAAAACAAGTCTTTGCGCTCTTGTTTTAAGACTAATATGGGCTTAAATCTAGCGTAAATTAAGGTAATTTTAATTAAGCCTGTAATATAAACCAGACCTTTTTTTCTGTGTACTTTTATGTGATTGTAGAGTGCAGATGTTTAAAAAGTTTTGTGTATCAATTCTTCTACAATGAAATTATGATCCTAAACAAAGTCTCTAACTACAAGACTTCGAATTTTATCGGTACATTTTGGAACGTCAAAATTCTAAGGCGCTATGAATTTCGAAAAAAATTGAAGGGAGGTGAGAGTAAGATAAGAGCGAAGTGAGAGTGAAGTGAAGTTACGTAATTGACCCCCTGTACACGGCTTTGTCCATCTCGGGTTTCTAAAAGCAAGTCTATGGCTGTGCGAATATATGTGTGATATATCTAGCACAAGAAGTTTTTTAGTGAATACCTCGACGAATACTTAACTTGCGAATTTATTCATCTATTCAGTTTTTTTGGGCTTTGCTTCCAGCACCCCTTGCCTTCGTATAACTATTTCTACTCGAATCCTACGGGTAACCGCAGTGTTTCGTATGCCGTTGGCGCGTGTCGAGCAACCGCATGACGTATTCATGTAAAAGTTCGCGCTGAAAATATTCAGACGACCCACTTCCACCCTCCATCTTTTTCTGAACTCCCCACCATCGCATAAACTGGCATACGCGACCTAAAACTTTCGCAGCTACGAAAATCTTATACCCATCCGCATCTCGCCAATGCACGAACTACCGCTAAACGCTGGCTTTACAGAGAAGGTGCAAACTTTTAGTAAGGACCCAAGTAGTCCCTCAGCGGCTCTACTCGTCGATGCGGAAACGCGCGGCCTCCTCACGAACAACCATGATAGCTCAAGACACCATCTGCTGCATTATTTACAATAGATTACGAGCGGCTTTGCGATCCTATGAACTTCCGGACGTAAACCGGTCTTTTGACTGTCAAAGAAACGCGTATGGTCGAACACCAGATTAATCTATAAATAATAATAATGATAATAATAAATTTTTATCGAGTAAGCAAAACACATATATAAAGTACTAGACATTTCTAGAAAGAATAAAAAGACCTTTACAAGAGCCATTCGAAGGGCGAGGTACAGCTAAAGCGAACACCTGATTTGATTCAATTATTTAAATGAGAATACGCCTTTTAGAAGTAAAAAGATAGAAAGTCTACCTACTTGAATCTTTTTTCAATCTTCAGTATTGAAATAGAAACGAGAAATGTATCCAAATGTATCCTTTCCTATGCATGCCAATATATTCCTATTTCTTTTTCAATCTACAATAACCTTTCTCCTTTTGAATCTTAATCTTTCTTGGTATGTATCAGTTGCCTGTCATTCCAATAATTTCCTATTCCCCACCTATCCATGCAAATATTTCCTTATTCTCCGTGTATGCAAACCAATAATTTTCTATCCCCTTTGCAATCTACTGCCGCAATTATCTTTTTCAGTCCCTACTTTCCTATCCACATATGTATTCTTTGTCTAATCATTAGAATTCTTACGTATCACATTTACAATATAATAACACGCTTATTCTTTTTCATCTCTACCATTATATGTTATGCATTTCTATCATTTTTTAATCATTTGAATCCTTTTCTGTCTCTCTTAAAGTATACTACTACCTCGTCTATCCATTTCAATCTTTACGTTTCTTCCCAAGTCCGTCCTTATTATAATCATCTGTATCATTTCCATCATAAGTACAACTATTTTTTGTCTGTAAAAAAATTGCTAGAACTTTCAAAATAACAGATAAGTTCCAGTTAAATGGGAGACATCATTTTGAATAATATGGGAGAGTTGCGAAATGGTAAAGAAACTCTTTATAACATTAATTGAATTTCGACAGTAATTTTCAACGATTCAAAGGGCAAATTATGGACCTCTCATGGATTTCCAAGTGAAGCAATTATCACGGTCGAGTACAACGTTGTTTGGCATATTTCGTACAATTAACGAGAACGGTAAAGTGCTCTAGTTTAAACTTGTCGACTAGTGTGTGCCGCATTCGCATTTGTCAGTCACGGTTTCCTCGTTGTCCTTTCATGCGCTTCCAATTCGCCATATGGCGTTCTCACGTTTGTCACCAACGAATCGGAATTGAATTGAGTTTACTGCGGTATTCAACAGACACGTTCCAGCATTAAAATACTGACAACTACAACTTGATTCCGCAAATAATATCCAAATTAGAAGGACGCAATATAATTACCAAAAAACAAATGGAAATAACTACAGTTTTAGAACTCTAGATGTATATTATATTTGTTATAATATAAGATGAGGGAATAGACACACGTGTTGAGTAAATTTTTATTCATACGATCTGCTTTAAAGACAGTTTCGAAAAAAACGTATTTAAGAATGGTCAAGCAATTTAGGCAACTTTTTACTAATGCTGTTCTGGACGAATGTTATAAATATTGCTGAAGCTGTATTTATATTTTATGTGTGATTGCTTCGTGTGCTCGAAAATTTGCTACTATAATAACGTGCACTATTGCAAGACATGATATTTATAATACGTATCAGAAGACAGATGAGGCTTGAGACGTTCATTTCTCGAATGGCAATTGAGAAACCTGTCTTCAGCAGTAGCATACAACGCGTCCTGGGAAGAACTAACTGAAAGTTCGATTATTCATCCAAGCTCTTTTGTTCCCCCTTAGTCTTTTTTTACGGCGCTCCGAGAGTAAGGAAAAAGCAGAATAGGTAGTAGTCTGATTGAATAACCGGAAAAAAATCAATTACCGTACAAGTGAAAGAGTGAAAATTTATATTAGTATCGAGAATAATTAAAACCGTTTATACCACAGCTTTGAAGCTTTTTATATAAATATTTTTATTATTCAAGAAAATCTTAACTTTATACTTATTCTTCATATTTAGGTAAGTAAGAAATAGTATATTGTGATACAAATAGGTGAAAGGGAAATTTACATGAATGCAAAGTTTCTGTTTCCACATGTATCCCATACTGTTTTTCGTAAAAAATACATAGCAACCCTCACACAAAATGCTTAAACCTTCTCCAATAAGTCGACTTTCACTTTCACCGCTCTTACAAATTTTTCGGGCTTGGTCTGAAGTTACCGTGAATCACTTCCTAGAATTTTTGTGATGTAAAAATTCTGCACTACTAGGGAGCTCGGGGGCCTGGGGGGCAGATAGAGGCGCTTCTTACTCTATCCCTCGCACCCCTCATCCTACTTGTAGTGAATAGAATCTTCAAACACTGGCCGTTATTGATAATTTTTTTCGTAGCTAGACCGAGTTAACTGCCTATTCAAACAAATTTTTAAAATATTCATAAAGAAGAAGGTCCTGAAGAAATCCAATATGATATTATTCATCTTTCAGTTCACTAACTCGAAAAATGTTAAGCCATTGGAGAAAATGTACTACAGTGCTAAACTAAATGCAAATATATGCATAAAGCGGAGTGGTAATTGTTAAAACCCACATGCACAATTTTCAATTGCGGGCACCTAATTTCTATATCGAGTTATGTGACCAAACTAAAATTCGATTTAATTTCGACGATTATTGAGATTTTGGTATATGCTCAACTGCCGAAACTTGTTCCTCCGGTTTTTGGCCGGGTTCAGTTGTTCCCCCCCTCGGCAGCCAATATGTACCATCGAAGCGTTCGTGCGCTCGTTCTTCCTGCCCCACAGCGTCCCTTGTCTGCCTATATGTACCCTCGAAGAGCTCATCAAACGATATATGGTCCTGAGTTTTTACCTGAATCCGCGGTGCGATTCTTGGCCGCCCAGACCCGAGGCCGGTTAAGTATGGGCAATTGAGTGTATATAATTCACACATGTACTCTGCTATTGATTACCAAATTAAGATGAGCAATCTGGAAACCTTGGCCATCGGTGGCCAACCTGAGTGAATACCCTCGGACCCCATTGTTTAAAGAATTTTACGACTTTTTGAAAGGACAGGGTGAAATCAATTGGTAGACGCATGTTCTCCTTTGTCAAAAGTCCTTTGAAACCGGGAGAAAATCCGTTTCATATTTTAGATGTCGCTGATGGTTGGGTTTAGTTGCGTAAGTTTACGTTGTATACGTGATGGGCTCTCTAACATAGTCGAACGTTTGAAATTTACCGTTGAGAGATTTGTCAAAAGTTTTTATGAAGTGTATTTATTATTTTCAATCAGTTTTGCTTATGTAAAAAGTTTTATGGTATAAATGAATTTGACTTGTTGTGCCAATATGTCGAAAATGAATGTGGTGAAGAAAGAAAAGAACTCGAGAAAGAGAAAGGTAAGAAATGTGATCAATTTTTAGGTTATTAAATGTAATTAATTAATTTTTAAATTATTAAATGTGTACACTTCATAAAAAATATATTGAAATTTAATTTTTCAGGTGGTAGAATTGAACTTTATGGGCAACTCATAATTCCACTTTACAATCCGCCACACATGATTAAGGGAATTAGGAACAATCTTCTGACTAAAAATATCGAAATCATTTTTCCAAGAGTGGTTCAGCAAGACAGCAAAGCCAAAGAAGTGCCTGAGAAGATAAAAAAAACTTCTTATAACGTCAGATTATAAGAAAGTTAGGAAATTTTGGAGACTCGGAAAGAAGTCAATTTCAAAACCAACAGGAACTGAAAGAGAAGATAAAATATTTAGCTTCGTGGGACATTGTGGAATTGGCTTACGACATCGACAGCAAGTCCATGAACTATATTAAGAAGCAAGTGCCAAAATTGACCGATGGACATATCCGAAAAACTAAAGTTCGCAAAGTGCGAGTTAACCTTGCAGCTCAAGGTTTGAGCAGAAAAATGACTGCATTTATTCGTCTCCTGACATGTGTGAAAGGTTTACTTAACTTTTGAAGTATTATTTTTTATAAAACGACATTATAGGAATGGAATTATTGAGAACTATTTTTTTTCAGGTACTATTTCAACTACTGAAGGACCAAAGTCAATGCTCATCGTTGAAGGCGTCACCACATCTGTAGTAACATTATTTTTTAATAATATATTCAACTCAGTGAATAGCACTAAATATATGTTGAAGAAAGAGAAAAACGATCTTCGAAGAGAAGTCTGTGATAAAAGTTTCCACCTGATGTTTTGGAAGGAAGCTGCGGCCTGTTTAAGAAACAACGTACGATTTGTCGATCCAGTGAAGAACACACTGAAATCTGTTCCATTTCTTTTACCATACATTGGATTTTTACCTTAAACGATTTTCGAAGCTTCTGGCTAAAATTTAAAAACAACCATGGATTTAAAGAATTCTCTCCTCGCCATGTTAGTTAAGATCCTATAGAGAACTTTTTTTTGGATGATAAGGAGTCACGGAAGAAAAAACGTCAACCCAACATGTATGCAACTTGAAAATTCATACAAGGCTCTTCTGATTAATAATCTCACATCTGCGAAAACAATAAAAGGAAATTGCAAGGACGATGGTGCAGAAGCACTATTTTCGCTTCGTAACTTTACGTTATTAGCTACAAACTCCGAGGAAACTGAACAGGAATCATCTGAACCTGCAAGTCCAGAATGACCCGAGTTAAAATGCTTCGACTTGATTCGGTCTTGGGTTTGTCTGATGTCTAGCTCAGTCTCATGACCAAGTCGAGA
>JAUEJJ010000002.1:173218-195840 GCA_032164275.1 Synergus coniferae
GAAAAGTCTACGAAAACCTTGCGTATTTTTACTAGTATCCATCGACGTAACTGACAATAAGTTCTATATTTGTTCAACAAATTTAATGAATAATGGATAAAAATGTATATCACAACGGGGGAAAACAATTTGCCAGAGGATTTTTCAATCCATTCTATTTTAAAACTTTAGGAACATTTTCTGTGTTGTTTTCCTTCGATGTAACGTCCATCGACGTAACATTTCTTTCAGGCTTGTCAGGGGCGGCCCGACATCTAACTGTGCCCCTCCGAAAAGCTTTTATAAAAAAACAATGAAAACGGAGTTTTTTTTATTAAAATGTGCAGACTTTTAAAAGGAACTATGCGTACACACCAGTGGATTTGGAGGAAGTCTAATAAAAATTATATTTTTTAAAATGAAATGAGCTGTTTCAACTGTCCTCCAAGTCACCTATGTACACATTACTGCATAGGGAAACCGTGGCCATTAAAAGGCCAACTTCCAAAACCAAAAGCTCAACTTTCGAAAAGAAAAATTCAGCTTCCAAATCAAAAATCTCTTATTTTTAAACTCTTTTTAAAGATTGATTCATTTTATTTAAAAAAAAAATGATGATAACGTCAAAAAGCTTCACAACTCTTAAAAATAAATTTGTAGCGTGAATACTTTCAAAAGTTCTTTTTTTATATAGCAATGAATCTAACTTTAAAAACAAAACACAATTTTGAAAATATTTTTTAAAAAATTAGTTATTTCAAAAGTTCCTTGTATTTTGAGAATTACGCATATAAAAAAATAATCAGCGCAGACTTTGCGCAGACTTAACACAGGATTTCAAATTACTGTGTTAGTCGTGCAATTTGAAGCAAACGCAGTAGAAAGTAAATGACAAAATAACTTGCAGAAAACAATTATACTTTTTTAAATGTCAACATAACTACGAGTATAATAACACTTGAAGTTATTTAGCCGGAAGTTACTTTTACGAGATTTGTCTTCACATGAAACGAAATTCATACGGCTGAGTTTCTCGACTATATTACTCATTCACATCTCAACCTTGCGTAAAATATGAATTATTAATTTTAATCTAATTTTTCTGTCTAAAAAATACTTCATAAACAATTGACAAACGTTTATAGATAGATAATATAGATAATGTAGATAGATTTATTATTTATAATACAGAAATATAACTTCTTAAATATCACACTCAAAAGAAATATTTGGATAATTTTCTGATAGTGTTATCAGTTTATCAATTTTCAAAATTCAAGAATACATGACTTTGTAAAAAAATTGTTTCTTAAAGTCGGTAAAAATAAACCCACCCGCGGAGCTAAAGCCTCATGCAAAGTTAAACGTTCAATAACTTTTTTGTCTGATAACTTAGGATATCTATTTATATTTATATCTATTTTATAGTATGTCTATTTACATCCATACTATATATTTATTGTACTATGGATGTTTAATTGTGATTTCAATTTCTAAAAAAACTACCGAATTTATAATTGTTCAGTATTATTTGAAAACCCAGTTAATTAATGATTAAATTATTATAATTTATTAATTAATCAAAATAAATTAGTTAATTGTTTATTTTAAATATTCCTACAAACATTTTTTTTAAATCACAATTTTCGATATATTTCAAGTTTAAAAAATTAATGATTAACGAAACCAAATTCAAATCAGCGCGTGTAATTTCTGACAGTTCAACACATCGACATATAGAAATGGACCGATAACAGTGTTAATGTACTTCTCAAAAACAATTTACCATATTTTATAATTTAATGTAGGATTGTTCTAGTAATACGTTACGCATATTTTTGAAATTCTACACTTCCTCTCCCCCGCCGCGTTACTCTAACTTATAGACAGATTCTAAGAATGCGTATTTTTATTTAAGTCAATATTTTTGTTTTAATGCGCAAAATTGAACCCTTGAATTCGCGAATAGTCTACTTTCATTTTGAAAAATCACTTATTTTTATTTGTTTTCCAAGTAACTTCGTAAAGTGCAAATGAAAAGCGAGTGACTGCTGAATATGCAAGAAGGCTGTTCTTGCACCCAACTGCTGAACTAGTTTACATCACCTCTGAAAGTCTTAAGATTCTTTGGAGAATTAAAGAATTTCTTAAATTTTTGAGACCTTCTGTTGTTTTAAGTCTAGAAAACGAATTCTAGAACTTTTTTTAGAATCTTCCGTCGGTTTTCATTAAATAACCCAGCTGGAAGTAAAAAGATAGAAAATGATAGGAATTGTTAAATTGAAAAAGGATAGAGATTTTTTATTCCTCGAAAGTACACCTTTGAATCCAACAAACGCTATCTTTTTCTATTTTTGTGTGTACTAATCATTTTCACTAGGCTTTATCTTATTCTATTTCTTTCTATCCTTCGGTCTATCTCTTCCTCAAAAATTTAATCTTTTATATCCTTTTTCTTTATATTTTTCTATCTTTCAATCGATCTCTCCCAAAAAAATTCTGAGTGACTTTCAACCACCTTCTATAATAATATTTTGAATACAATAATTCGTACATACGCATTATTCAAATCTTACCGGTAACACATATATGTAACGGATTGACAAGGATATGTTTTCTCGTAGATTTTAAAAAGGATAGAAAAAGATTGAGATGATTTGATTAAAGATAGACATTAATAGAAAAGTAAAGATAGAAATTTATAGACTTTGCGGTATACTCGTACATTAATAGAGATAGAAAAGGACTAAAATAATTAAACAATTTTTCAAATGATTAGACGAAGGATAGTAAACATGGATAGGAAAGTAAGGATTGAAAAAGATAGACGCTGCTGCAAATTGCAAAAGGAAAAAAAAAAGACTGGCGTGGACAGGCGGAGAATAAGGAAAGATTTGTATGGATAGCTATAGGATAGGAAATTATTGTCGAAAATAGATGAAGGATACAGAAAAATTGTCAATTAGTCATGCATTAAATAAAGATACAAAAAGGTAGAAATATTATGGTATGATTCAAAAGAAAAAAGATTATTGTAAATTAAATAAGTGATAGAATTATATTGGCATGGATAGGGTAGGATACATTTCGATACATTTTTCCTTTCTATTTCAATCCCGTAGATTGAAAAAGATTCAAATAGATGGAATTTCTATCTCTTTACTTCTAGCAGGGAATACAATATGTGTCTAGTGAGGAGTATATACACTTGAATGCAAGTAGTAATTTACAGTACGTTAATTTATATACCTATATATATATATATATATTAATTTATAATATTATACTATATTAATTATATTAATCACAAAATCCTAAAGAAAATTCTCAGAATTTACGGAATTAATTTGACCAAGGCGATGAAACGCAAATGGAAACAGACGATTTGCACAGACGTCCAGCATCAGAGGCGAGTGAAGAAGACACGGGAGACATGGGTCCGAATTGGGAGTGTGAGGATTAGGTGAGCCAATATGCAGCATCTGGTGTAACATGCTTCAACGTTCGCATAACAAGCTCCGGGGTTGCTACGTGCTGATGGGAAAAGTTGCTTCTGGCAATCACGAAGCACGAGTGTTTCCTTCTCTTCCATACCCTGAATATATCCTTCATGTGAAGAGCATAACTCGCATCCTGTGACACAAGAATGAGGTCTACTGATTCAACGATCACATTGCCCTCTTCACACTGTCCTTCCTATCGTACAAAATATTTGTGACACTTATACAAATTCAGAGGAAAACCCTCCCCTCACTTCACTATCATCTCTCTTCAATTTTTTGCGAAATTCACAACGCGTTCGAATTTTGACTTTTCAAAATATACCGATGACATTCCAAACCTTGTAGTTAGATACTTTTTTTATGATCGTACTTTATGGTAGAAGTATTAATATACAAGTTTTTTTAAACATCTTCTGCACTCCACAATCACATAAAAGTTTTATTCATTTAACCACAATTCCTCGAATGTCATCATTCAAATTTGATTTTGAATTTTAATTTAATTTTAACGTTTAGAAATGTCAAAATTAAAAGGCGTCATTGATTTTGGAAAAAAATTGAAGGGAGGAGAGATTAAGGTGAGGTGAGAGTGAAGTGAAGTTACATAATTGACCGCCTAGTTGCATGGATCCGAATCAATCCGAAAAATATATCTAACTGAATGAATCTGGAATTTTAATCCTAACGAATCCGGGGCTCATTGGAACAAAATTTTCAAACTAAATGAATCCACCCTGCTGGAAGTGAACGTATTCAAACGGTTGGGAATTAGCTGATTCAAATGGATAGAAATTTTTTATCCGCTTTAATGAGCACTTTGCATCCTTTTCAATCATGCTATATCTTTTATTAGATTTTTAAATCCGTATCCGCTTGAATCACTTTCAATACGTGAAGTGGAACATAATCCGCCCTTATCCGTAACAATCCGAACATTTTTATCCTTATCTATCCGTGAGATTGTATCCTATTTATCCGTTTTAATCCATCTTCATCGAAAAATATTCTATCCTTATGTATCCTTCATAATCTAACGAAAAATTATCTATCCATATCTATCCGTTTAAATCAATCTTTAAGTAAAAATATGCTATTCATATCTCACTGTTTCAATCAGTTTTCAACTAGTTAGTATATTTTAACAAGGGCAGCACCTTCGCTGTTCAGAGCACTTAGCCATTAGGCCTTTGTACTCTATCCCCTCAGAGCTACAGTAGAAGTACATAGAAAATTTTTCCATTGGTACCGGCTCAGGAATCGAACCCGCGAGGCCCGAAATTGGGATCTCGTGTCCTACCCCCTGAGCCACTGTGACACTTTTCAACTAGTAATACTCTATCCGTGTCTATCAGCCTTGCAAAAAATGTATAAAAAGGGAGAATACGGCAGCCTGGAGCAGCGTGCAACGTATTCCCTTTATAGTGCATAAATATACCATGCAAATTAACTGAAGATAGCTCACGGAGAAGCATCGTTGGAGAGTCGCCACGAAAGAAGCATCACTGCCCTGTTGTTGATCCGGGACTGGATGCCGCTTGAGACCGAATGCTCGAGTATATCTCCGCACTAGGTTGGGTAGTTTGCGAGAGAGTGGGTGGGGCGCCGTCTCGCGGAATTTGTGGTGAAATTGCCAATCATTATTATTTATCCTTTTTAATCCGTTCTCCACAAAACATATTGCACATCCGTTCCAATCCCCAATTTTTTATCCGTCACCCTTTCCTTCTCTATCCGCGACCTACTTTAACATTCCTTGTTAACTATCACGAATAAAGTACTTATCCGTGCCAATCATTACTTATCCTCTTTAATCCTTTCTCCACAGGAAGAGTTGTTTATCCATTTCAATCCATAATTTTCTATCCGCGACCTACTTTGATTTTATCTCACCTATCACAGATTGAAAAGGTGTTCGTGACAATAAATACTTATCCCCTTCAATCCTTGTCTATCCGCGAACTACTTTGATTTTATCGCTTTTTCATATTTTATATTTTTTACTTTCATTTCTATCCTTACGGATTGAAAATTATGAATTATAACGGATAGATAATTCTTTCTGAAGGGGAAATTTATATGAGAGTAAATATTGACTGGCAAGGATAATAAGTATCATATCCGTGTTTGAGAACATGGAGAGTTTAAGTAGGCCGCGGATAGAATGAAAATAATTTGAACAGATACAATTTTAATCCATGATAGTTAAGAAATTTTAAAGTAGGTTGCGGATATAAAAGGATAGGTTGACGAATAAAAAATTATGAATTGAAATGGATAGGCAATATGTTTTGTAGAGATGGATTAAAGAGGATAAGTAATGATAGGCATGGATAAGTATTTTATTCGTGAAAGGTAACAGGGACTGTAAAAATATGTTGCGGATAGAGAATCATGGATTAGAACGGATAGAGAATACATTTTTTTTAGAAAGGATTGAAGAGAAAAAGTAATAATTCAAACGGATAATTATTCTATCCGTGATAGTTAATAAGAAGTTTAAAGTAAGTCGCGGATAGAAAAGTGTAGGTTGGCGGATAAAAAATTATGGATTGAAACGGATAGGCAATATATTTAGTGAAAAACGGACTAAAGAGGATAATTAATGATTCAGACGTATAAATTGTTAATCCGTGATATATGACAGAATCAAATCTATATAGCTTGCGGATAGATGAGGATTGAGTCGCGGATAAAAAATGAAGGATGGAAACGTATGAATATAAAAACGGATAGTCATACATAAAAACGGATACAGAAGGATTAAAATGTATTGTTACGCCGCATAAGATTATGATTTAAACGGATGATGGATAGCCAATGGATACAAACGGATCGCCGAGTATTAAAAAGTATTCACACGGATACTTATTGATAGATGACGGATTAAAGCGGATAAAGTTTCAATTCGTTTACATCCAGCACGGCAATCATTTAATTCAAATTGAGCATTCTAACATTACTATCGGCATTTGGCATGGGCCTATGTCCATGAATAAATTAGTTATTAGAGTCAGGTCCAAAAGAGAGAACTGCACTTAGAGTCACAATGTTCGTTTATTAGATTAGCATAGAGATGCGAGATATATGTTCACCCTGCTACCGTTCATCACCAAGTGAACGAGAACATGGGGTCGGTTCAGTACAAAGGTGAGGGTGACTAGAAGAATCAACCATAGACTATACATTCTTAAAGATAGGAACTCGTTGCTGAAATTATTCTACCGAAACTTTCGCCAGGGTTTTTTATATGATCCCACTCCTATTACTTCCCTTTTGTGATTAATAATCTACAGTCAAGTTGGCTATAAACGAAAGGGATTTCTGTTTTATCCAACGAACAAAATTGGATCTACCATATTCTTTCAGAAGTTTTGTAAGAAGTGGAAATTCATTTCACCAAACAAATACTCTAGAAAATTCTGTGACGGAGGTTTTCAACTATTGTATGAGCAACTTTGTTCTCAAATGAAAGCTTTCATTTCGCTCTAATTACGCTGTAACTTTGCTTTCAAGAGTCCGGAATAAAAGCAATATATATTCTTGACGAAGTACAAGAGCACCCGTTACTGATAAATTCATTCTGATGGAAAGCTCTTCTTTCAACTATTTAATTTTCAACGAAACGCTGTAATAATATCTTTCATAATCTTAGATATTCCGATCTCGTTAACTCGAACATGAATTCATAATATACTAGTTAAAACTGTTAAGAATTATAAGAATACAACTTTAATAAGGAACAGTTCACAGAGATGTAAACATAATATTTCGATTATTATCCTCCTATTGTTTTAGTTTATCATTCTTTTCCGAGATAATAGATAGTTGAAAGGAAAGTACACATTTTACGGCGTCTATTTATTGAGATTTTTAATCACCTACGGCTTTTCTCACAGTGTAGTCGTCGCGAGTAGATAAAGAGGGGGGGGGGAGTCCGTAGAAACCCGCTGGCTGAGACGACGTACAATTTTGGAGAAACGAGAACTCCTCAGATCGTGGGTCCGAACGCCTTCTCGTAGGAACTACAATGATCACGGGTCCAAGCGCTTTCTTTTGGCAGGGTTGGGATCAACGATGACAAAGTGCAGACGCGGTCTATTGTTTTCCTCGTCTGTCTTTTTCGAGGGTCTCCCGAAGCACTTCAGCACAGAGGGAACCGGGTTGCACGAGCGAGTCACTATACGTGTTCAGGGACACCTCACCTAGAGGGGAGCGCGTTTTTAGCACGACCTGAGACACGTAATTCACGATTTCCTATTTTCCTGTCCCTATTTCAGTGTCATTGGGCCGTGGTGGCAGAGATAGCGCATCTTAGAGACACACGGTGTGTTGAGTGACGAGCAGGAGGGATGAACGCGGTTCGAAATGTCACTTTTGCTGATAACTGATTGGAAAACACTGTCACTGTTGTACCTTTGGGTGGCGGCCCTACGCTTTGTATTGAGCCTCTTCCATAGGTTTGGGCGGATGCGTTTCCGTGTCATCGACACTAGTTGTGGTGCCGCGCTAATGCGAATGTCGTCGGGCAGAAAGGGCACTTCACAACCGCACAGCATGGAAATGTCTCGACCGTCAAAGAATTACATGCAGGGTAGGCACAGTTTGCGTAAGACGTCACCACACTGTAGCACTCGGGTCCACATGACGGGTTCACGTTAGTAACCGGATACGAACACTGGGAAATCAGAGCGGAAGGTTCATAGGTAGCGAAATGTCACTGGGTTGTAGATCCACTAAAATGCACTCGGGGAACTGGACAGGGGGAATTGAGGGCGGAGGGATGACCTCGCTGTGAGTCTCTCACTGTTCCTGCGGTTGTTGCTCCGAAACTTCTTTCGAATCCTTGGGGGAGATGCTAGGAAGCAAGGCACAGATCGTGGCTGGGCCAGGCTCTCTTACCTCTTCGTATGGGATACGAGACGCGAGCTCTACTCGGCGTTTCGCTGCGATTCTTTTCTTAAGGTTGGGGCGATTTCGTCGACGAGGTGCGGTCGGTTCCATCTGGTCTCTGAAGAGGTCGCGTGAGAGGAGGAGAGCATCATCCAACTACACATGGTCTCGCCACGTGCAAGCAAAAAAAACTGCAACCAATCAGGACCATTCTACCAAGGCAGCCATATTGAATAAGTTAGGGCGGCAATTTCGAATAGGTGAAACCAATGCATGAATGCATCTTTTTTTTTAAGAACAAAAATAGTATATATAAATGATATAATTTAAACTCACACACAGGTGCAAGTATACTATTTTTGGAGTATAATTTCAACTCATTAACATAAAAACCTTTTATTAACATTCATTCAAATTTGTAAGGAGTATAAATAAATTTGCAAAAAATAAAGAATAAATATACTTATTAAAATAAATAACTTATACCATTCATAACATAAATAATTTCCAAACTAATATTTTAAGAATAAACATAGTATATACATATATTGCGTAACCGTATATAAGTTCTGGCAAATACGTACTAAACAGAGCAAAACCTTCATATCAATTTTTTCAACTAACTTCTCGCTTGTTTTCGAAGCTACAGTTTTAAAAATTGAAGGTTCCTTAGAAAAAGTGACCCCATGGTAAGCTTCAAATTCTGCATTCATAATTTGAGCAGCTTTCAATAATTTCTCACTTGGGTATTTAAAATAACCTCTGGATAAGTGACAAATACAGTGATTAATTTAATATATACTCACTGCTTTATTTTCTCCACAAGTTACGAAACAATACAATTAAAAGTATGCACTTAAAACACTGAACGTTTATTTTCAAGTATATAATGTAATATCATGTGTACGGGTAGGTGGCAACTTTAATGCATCCACGTCCAAATTCAAACTACGCGGCTATAGTGTAGAGGGAAGATAGGTATAGAGGCGACAATGCAGCGGAAATTTTGAAGCACGTTTAGGGGAGCGAGGCGACAGGAGAAGGCTTAGTTGTGCTTCCAACAGCGTGATGGCGCTATTGCAATTTTAATTTTTAAGAGCGACCTTACGGTGTTGGAAGATTAACTAAATCTACCCCCACTGTCCTCAGTTTCAATACCTCACAGATAGAAGCTATGCTAATGGTATGCATAATAGTGTAAGTAGCATGGAGCAAGATGGTGTGCCGTGTATAGTATATGAGTTAAACCTAGTTTTTCGGGTAAAAAAAATTCAGAGAGCTTTTACCTGGATCTGCCGAGTTTTCAGACTCTACCTTTTTCCTCTGAGGCCTACTAGTCTGCTTAATACTATGAAATGTTTCATTTTTGTTTGTTTATAGAGGTAGTAATAATATACAAATATAATAATTCAAGCAGTATAAAAATATTTTTTTATTATAAGTTCAGAACTAACATTAAAAACGGGTACACTTTCCCTATTTAAAACATTTTCTGTGACATGTTGCATATTTGGTATTCTTGACAAGTTTATAAATATTATTAACTTATGTATGCTATAAATGTATTTTAATACAAGAAATTTTTGGAAATATATTATAAATATAATTTTAAAATGATTAAATTAAATTATTTATTAAATTTAGTAAAATTGATAATTAAAATTATTAATTAAAAAAATTTTAAACGATAATTGAGACTCAGGATTCTATAATCCCGCATAAAATTTGCTTTGCCGCTTGAGGCCTTTCGAGTTGGTCCCTGAGGGCTTGAAATCCATTTATTCGAAAATTCAAGTTCTAAATACATCACTTTGTAGGAAATTTCATGGCGCATCTTTTCCCTTACGGCAAAAAAAGTTGTATCTCACCGTTTTTCTAAAAAATCAAAAAAACTAAATTTTTAAAAAACTAAATTTATTAAATATTTTCTCTTCAACTCGCTCCGAAAGACAAAGTTCGTAATATTTTTAGATGAAAATTTAGGAACTTATCCCTCAAACTGTTATAAAGATGATACACTGTAGAAAATTTATTGGTTTGTTAAATAAAAAAGTTCTAAATTATTTAGTCAAGCAGTATCAAAATAATGTTAGACAATTTTCAAACGCTTCGTTTACCCAGGGGATTTTGAGTAAGGCCAAACTTCCAGCGAGAGAAATATTTACTAGGATATATGTAATGACGTTTTCTGAAAAGTATAAACTTCAACAGAATGAATCGTGCAAAAAGTATGAACATTCAAAAAGCGTGACATATACAAACCAACCCCGTGAGAGATGAAATCGTGCGCGGATAATAATTGTATACAATTATCATTGTATATGGTACAATCACCTCTCATGCGGTCGGTGATTGTATATAATGTACAACAAATATTTGTTGTACATTATGTAAGCAGAGGAATTACTTGAATTAAATTTACAAAAATTAAAGTTTAAAAACAATTTTTAAAGGGGTGAGAAGTCATTGCGCTCGGGCCAATAAATTTTATATCATGTCCTACGGTGCGGCGGTTCAATTTTAAAAATGTATTTAGGTATTTTGTTTATAACAATTATAAATGTAGACTTTTCTTGCAATTCCTTTTATTATATTGCGTTGCCTATTAATTTCTTGTGTCTTTAACGAGAAAAATGTAGCGCTGATAAAAAAGAAGAAACAACATATTTGTTTATGGAAATTGTTTACAGCAAAGGTCATTTTAATTTAAAAAATTCTTTTCATTTGGTGAATATTTATTATTGAACGTTAATTATGAATATTTATCATTTACTTATTTAGAATATTGACCTTGTAAAAAATAGATTAAAAATGTATTGTATAAGATATTTCTAAAATTAATCTTTAAAAATTCTTAGCTCGAAGTTAGAAAAGAAACGTGTAGGGGATATCTTTAGTAGAGGTAAGACTCTTTTCACGCTCAAACTTCAAAATGATCAACAAATACACTCAACGGATTGTAACAGACCAAAAACAGACCAGACGTAAAGGGAATAGGAACTTTCGATGGTTTACAATCTTATTCATGTAGCGGGAGCAGACTACCGATGCACGTGGGTTCCTTCAGATACACACGCACACTTTTTCCTCTTGCCATTAACACAGCCAAGCACATATTTTATATCCGTGAGTTGCTAGTAAAATGGAACAGCGACATCATGCTGTTGGAAGCACAACTAAACCCGTCCCCTGACGTTTCGCTCTCCGCGTCCATATTTTAAGCTTGGTGGGCATTGTCGCCTCTATACCTATCTTCCCTCTACGGCTATAGTAGCAAACATGGCCACGTTGGTAGATACGCGAATTGAACGAAATTGGGACCTCTTATGGCTAGACCATGAGTGGGTTGGATCATGGAGGTGAGTGTCGGCGAAGGATACTCACTGGGTCGCCGGGTCTTCGGCAATCCACTCCGAAACTCAACACCGAGAACCCGTGTGACGTGTCTCCTTTCCAAAATAGCGTAGGTGACGATCCCTTGGCGATAGAACCTATAGGAGTGGAAAGGTTCGGAGAAAATGACGACACAGGGGAATCCAACTTGAGAAACTGGGCCTTGAGTCTGGATTTTGGCGTCGCGGAGAACAAGAGGCAACGTTGTATAACAACAAGAAACTGTACCGTGTTAAAAAAAAAAAGTGGCTAGGAACAAAGCGCGTCTTCTCGATTTGGAAGCTGTTACGCGATAAAGTCTCCTAACTAAAATAAGCAGATTGAAAGGCGAGATTCACAGACTATTTCCTGCCGAAAGTTGGAGCAGATGGAATGTTAAGTGAATCTTCCGCATTCCAATCCATTGTTCTGTGATCCTTGTTTGGCCAACGTCTATAAAAAATCATAAAGACGAGCCTCATCTGGCTAACCGATGGGACAAGCCCATCGATGACGCACACTCAGGCTGACCCTGCCGACGTACCGTCAGTACCTGAACGCCCGTTTTTTTTGCACTCTAAACTCTCTTCTAGCACTTACAATCTTTCTCTCAACTCGATAATTTTCAACTTTCTAAATATTTGGCTAATAAGAAGCGCTGCTTTTTGGTCAGATGGTGAAACTAAAAATTATCATTGTAAACAATTCTATATAATTTAAAACGTACGGGTTATTACAATAAATTAATAGATTAGTAATTATAATTAAATCAGTGAGCTGGCCAGATTTATAGATCCATTCTATTTGGATTTGGACCTTCGAAGTGTCAGACGTTCTCTTCTGACCTTCTCAACATTGTCCTTTTCCAAATAAACTCCTGAGTAAACCAGATCTCGGTGAGAATATCTATTTCCTTAAACCTCTTCGCAGTTTCCTCCTCTTACGTCAGTGTGTGTGTACGCGTCTGTGTAGTGGTGCGAGGTGGATATCTTCCCGGTTCGGGATTCTCGGTTCGTCACTCGTGACAGTGAATATAGGACTTAGGACCCTGCTTGGGGACTTCTTCCTACTCTCGTCTCGCGACTTCGTATCCGGAAGTGTAGGAATTGTATCCTGCTTGGGGACATTCTAAGATAGTGGATCGGACCCTCATTGGGGACAACCTCGGTTCGGGACGTAACTCCATTTTCCACGTCTTGCAATTTATCGGGCACTAGATCGTACCCTGATTGGGGACATCCTCGTTTCGGGACCTTACTCCATTTCCGCGTCTCGCAATTTATCGGGCACTGGATTGTACCCTGCTGGGGGACATCCTCGTACGTGTTTCTCGTCTCTCCCTCGCGACTCCGCGTGTCATAGAAGCAGGAAAACGTACCCTGATTGGGGACATTTCCCTATTCTACTCGTACGGCCCTTACCCTGATGACCGGTGTGGAATCTACCCTTCTCTGTTCGGGAGACCTCGCGTCGGCGAAACCTCCACGAAAACGTCTTGGAAAGGCCGCCCGTTTACGCGCCCTGGTACGGGAAACAGACAAGAAACGCTTCCCCGTGGCATACGATCCGGAGAAGCCCAATCTCTTCCCATCGCCAAGTTCGCTCTTGGTTTCAATTCAACGTGGGATTAAGGGTACCAAAGACCCACGCCCTAAGATCGCGGTATCACTACGGGCCGGACCCGCGGATGTCCCGCTTCCCTCCTTCCTTCACGATCCGGTGGGTGTCTTTCCCAGCGACCCGGCCATACATCGGAGCCATCCGGGCCGCCCAGACCCCCGCACCGCATTTCAGCCCATCCGGACGGGAAAGTGAGGCCCCATCCGGGACCTCAACTTCGACCTCCTACCCAGCGACCCCCGCGGCCTTCATAGACCCCCCTCACAACCCCTTCCGGCACCGGCCGCCCTTCTTACCAACGTACCAGACTACGTCCTCCATTCCACTCCAAAGGGAACTAGACCACCCCTGACCCCTGGTAAGTGGTATCAACCTTCTTCGAGAGAGTTTGTTCAACCTGGACGGAGAAACTCTCTACACCCCTTGCGAAGGTTCGCTGGAAAGCTTCCCTCCTACCCCTAAGAAACCACGGGGTATGCAAGGTCCCCGTCGCAACCTGTTCGAGGACCTTAATTAGGTATCTCTCCCAAGCTACGGATATTGCCCCGTATGAAAGCCGTGAATAAAGTAAAAATGGGCGCGGAGGCGCTAGCCGGGTCGCGTCGAGTGTGGGAAGCTGGCATGGAGTGGTGCCGTGTGCAAAAGGTATGGGACGATGCCCGGCTGCGCGCGCAACATCGTGCTACGTGCGAAAAGTCACGTACGTGGCTCAGGGCAGTATATATTTATTTAGGCTTAGGTTCAAAAAGTATAAAGGTGTCCAAGTTGGCAAAAGGAGATATCAAACAAAATGGTCAGCACACTGGCGTGCAACAACAGTTTCGTAAAATTGTCAGTAAAAATGACCTTTTCTTTAATATTTTACTGAGTTTCCCTTTAAACATATAGAGGAGAAGGTGGTATTATGGACCATTATGACTGGAGTCAGTTTTTACTAAAAATAACTATAAATAATCGAAAATTCTGTTCTTACTCACCTTTCAAGAAGTTTGAAAACGTGAAAAACACAAAAACATTCACTTAACGCCATTCAGGGAGAACTCAGGAAAATAACCTAGATAGTCCACAAAGGAGATCACACATTTTTAAATCACAACTTTCCCGTGGGTCTGTGCCTATATCTTTAATCCAAATGAATCCGGTCAATCTGAATCAGTCATAATTAATCCTAACTTTCAATCCGAATGATTTCGGTCAATCCGAATCAATCTGAACTTTCAATCCGATTGAAACCGGTCAATCAGAACTTGCAATACGAATGAATCTGGTCTATCCGAATCAATCCGACTTATTCCAAAAAATTCGTATAATTTTGGATTCATTCGGATTGGCCGGATTCATTCGGATGGATTTTAAATGCGCCTCGGATTAATTCGGATTGAATACTTCCTTCAGATTAGATCAGAATGAAACTGTTTTATTCGGATACAAATTCCAGAATGATTCGGAAAAATTCGGATTGATTGTTAAGGAATTTCAATCCAAAGCTTTCGCTAGGATGCCTACATTCTTTTCCTTGAGCCCAGTATGTATAATATTGATTTTGCTGCTGCACAATCTAGTTTTTGATACACGGCTTTGTGTAACTGGGTGCCAAACTCAGAATATAGTACGTTCGCGGCCAATCGGTTTACCTTCTGCTCCTCTCTTTACCAGCTGATCTGCTTCCTTGTTGCTGTTCATCCCTGTATGTGTCCAGGGATCCATTGTAGGGCTTCCTTGTTCTTTCACGCCAGTTGGTCCAGTGCCTTCTTGCACTAAATGTAGTGGGCACAGCCGCAATCTTCGGATATACTTTCAATAAATTTTATTGTTATTTTCGTTACTTAAACATAACTCATTCTCATCGAAAAAATTAACTAAGGGTTAAATAAACTGAAAAACTTATTAAAGTAAATTCCGAAGATGTTCTCAAAAAAATTGTTAAATGAAAATATTCATCACAATTAGCTTTTATTTATAATAACAATTTTTCGCGCTAACGTCAATCTGACGCCATGTGCCCACTAAAAGTTAATTCGTTGGCTTTTAAAAATGCTATTAATCCTAATTTATGTTCTTTTGATTATTTTGGAGTGAATTCAATTTAATTAAAACTAGCTGGTGTCCATTTATTTTGGGAAAAATTTTAAGATAATAGCAGAAAGTATGGCTATGCATTTTATGGATAAATTCCTAGAAATTGTTTCATCAGTTAATAATTTAAATTACATTATTCGTAACATTTCGGCTTGTAATTCTTCCCTAAAATAGCATAAAACTTATAATATATATTTAATAATATGTTATTTATATGACATGAGAATTCTATTATCTGAAAGAAAAGCCTAAATGTGCTTGAACAAGAAACCATGGGCTCTCATTAACAGTGATAGTGACAAGGTGTAATGACACACTTATATGCTTTCATATTCATCTATTTTTGCCTATTTGGAGTAATGAGCAGAATGAGAGTTGTTATATAATTGTGTTATGAAACTGACTAATTAACTTGGAAAGCTCGCGAATACACTACTGTTAACGAGCTAGGAGCTGCATTAATTTCAGCAGCTTCAGACAAACTCAGTTTGTTCCTCGTGAAATTTATTTCAGTTGAAAAAATGCTGATTGTTTTTTATAAAATATGAATAATTCAAGTATTTATATTTATATCTGTTATGTAAAATGTAACAATCATACTAACCTTATCAACACGAGATTATTTCGGATTGACAACTTTCTTCGCATTAGATCGGAATGAAACTGTTTGGTTCGGATACAAATTCCGGAATGATTTAAATTGTTTCGGAATGAATTTCAATCCGAAGCTTTAGCTAGGGCACAAATCTCTAAGAGTAGGGAAGACTAGAAATCCGAGGCGACAAGGGAGTGAAGATGATCTGAGAAATCAGGTATTAATTGACTCTCAGCCTGATTAAACATAATTTCGCACCAGGCTCTTCCATTCAAAGATGATTCGAGAGATACGTTTCCTAGCCTTTCTGCTTAGAATTGTTCAGCGTATAAAAGGTGATCCATTTTGCTAATTATATATGCGTATTTGGTTTATAATTTTATTGTGGCGGTTTAAACCTGTATTTCATTTGTTCACATCGAAACGATATTATTGCTTCTTTGACTAACTTAATGAGTACAGCTTGGCGAGGTTGGTCGGCCAAATGTAGACGATAGGGAAGCTCCCGTAAATCCATTCTTTCCGAATTTAACGATTTCTTAGCCTGCTGTAAAACGTTTGAGTGGGCAAAAAAACATTGCCATACTGAAAACGTTCTAAAGACATCCTTAGAGCGCCCATGTCAGTTCAATAGATGGTTCCGTCCATTATGTTACAATTACTTAATTTGATTTAATTTTCTTTCTCTTCGAATTGACCTGTAAGGTCTGGTGCCCAAAACGTGAGTATTCTCGCCAGACATAACCAATGTATACTTGAATATATTTCAGAAGGAAAGTATTTAATGTCAGAATATGATATACACGACAAGGGAAAGCTTAACTTTAAACTCTTTACTGGAATTAGTGGGAATGAAAACATCCACCGCGCCGAAAGGGACACTGCGGTGCCGCAACAAACATGGAGGCTGTAAGCATAGAAATTGACAGGCAATGTTGTCGAAAAGTAGTCTTTCTTAGATTAAAAAATGGTATTTCTGGACTTAAATAGTCCAGAAATACTACGTAAAATCTACACCTAAATCTGGAAATATGATCAAAGGCCAAAATATTTTTAATTCTGATATGATTGTAACTTGCAGAACTACCGCAAGTTTTACTCATCAGATTTACTTATTACACCACTTATTTCATTTAATTGGATGATTACTACAATTTTTCACTACGTTTCTGTAGTGTTTTTAAGGCTTTTCGTGTGTGTACTATTCTTACAACAGTTATATTGATTAGGTAGCGTTGGGATCGATAGTGTCGCATAGCAAGTTTGATTCCCCAATAGTTTTTAATCTTTAATTTTAAGTCAAGTAATTTTGTGCCAACTGGGTTACTCCCGAAGCAATCTACGTGGCGTCTGCCTAGAATCTGAAGTTTCTACCTGCTGTCAATCTTACAATTAGAGTCAGGAGACTTTACCTATGTATAGCCAAAAGACCCACGCCTCTGTTAGCCACCTACCATCTCAGCTAGAGTTAACTCATTAAATAAAGAGGAATTTAAACTAACCTTTTAATTTAATATTCAGTTTTTTTAAGTACTGAAGTTATTAAATAACTCTTTTCATAGCTATCTCGAGCAATATCATATTCTAACTCCTGTCGGTCAGTTTACCTTCACTAGGTCCTTCGAGTTTCCTTTGGGAAACGATGAGCGACCCGTTCCGTCTTCGATAGACAACACTGCAAGGTCTTTCGGGTTTCCGTGTGTTGACTGACGACCAATTATTGACTGACGACCTACGCGTTATTTTTGCTTTCCTAAATCCGCCATCTTATTCCATCCGCCCTGCTGAAAATCGGATACGGCATTTTTCCCTACTAGGTTCCATCGCGGTCGTCAAAGCCTATTTTGGATTCTGCGACAGATCGTGTGTCGACACATGCAGCGGAAGCGAAGACGGAAACGGCTCCAGAATTGTGGTTGGAATTTGAGACCGGATCCGTTTTCGAATCCGTACCGCATACTCATTACTCACATGATCGTGATAGGAAATTTTTTTGTTAGAAGAAAAATAGTTTTGACAAGTGTTGTAGCTTTTACTTATTAACTTTTTTAAAAAAGGTATGTCATTACTTATTATAAATTTTTTACTTATATACGCGACATGGTTATTAAATAATGGAGGTACTGCTATTAAACTTTTTATTTTTATTTCATACATATTTATTTATTATCTCCTTCAATATACACCCGTCTTCTATCTCAACAACGCTCCATACGAATTTTCCATTTTTGGAAAGAGTGCTGCAGATCTTTTTCTGTCAGCTGTTTTTGGTGGAGAACCCATGACTTGTCTTTCCAATAATAATAATAATAATAATCGATACTGTCAAGCGCTTTTATAACGGATTTGCAAGTTTCATGTGAAATTTCATAATAATTCATTACTCTTTTGTTACACTTGAAATTTTTTCGGCGAAACAAAAAGGAACTTTAATCTGAACGAAGCCTACGGCAATACGGATTTGTTTATAGAAGCGAGAGGTACACACATCGTCATATATGTCTAAACATTTGTCACTAGGATTTTATATTGAATACAATTGAATTCAATGTGAAATTGTAGTGAAAAATGTTAGGGCATATATGAAGATGAATGTACTGCATTCGGAAGAGAAGGCTTCAGAGTAAACAGCTATTGGGCGCTGATCGATAGTCATATTATGGGGGAAACTATTCAATTCCATTTATTTATTGGTTCATTCTGTATTCATTTGATCTGATTTTGAGTTATTTATTATTCAGGAAAATCCTGATTTAACTTATTTGTAAATATGTTAATTACTTATTTATGTCATTCATTATTCCACGAATTTCACTTCAGTAACATATTTTCTAGTCACATTTATTGAATTCCCAGTAGGCAAAAAGACATTGACATCCAAAGGACATCCTCAAGGCATCCTTCGGACGTCAATTTCAGTTAAATCGATATCCTAAAGACGTCTCACGTCCAAAAGATGTCTTTAAGACATGAGGCGTCTTTTGGACATCAATTTGACTGACATGGACGTCTTAAGGAAGTCTTTAGGACTTTAGTCTTTAGTCCTTTTGCCCACTGGATTCGTATGCTTAATAAAAAGTTTTATTAACTGAAAAAGAAAATATTTCAATAAATGTATTCCATTCATTTTTATTTCCAAGGTGTATCACTAAACTATATTAAAATATTTTCATGTAATTCGAGGAACTGTAACTTTATCAATTGATGAGTTTTTTTAATGATAGGGGAGACTACGTAAGATTTGGCGAACTAGATACCAACGTGATTTTTTATTTTTTAAAAGTTACGATTTAACATAAAGAATCATAAATTCTTCAGACTAATTAGTCCAAAAAAGGTAGTCACATAAAAAATACACATTCAATTAAATTATGAGCTGCAAGCGGGGTTTTTATTTGTGGTAATAATAACTTTTTATTTAAGTTTTCACATATTTAATTAACAATTAAAACGATTTTGATTAAAGACTATTAAAAATTACTTTTTGTCAAATTCATTCGCCATTTTGAATCCGCCATTTTTTTTTTAATTTTGATTTCGGAATCGTAATCGGCGACCTCAAACACCCCCTAATAAGAAAATTTGGCCCATTTCATGAACATTTTCTACTTTTGGCTAGCTTGTTACGATTTTAAATTGTTTCTTATAATGTTACGCTAAAAAAATCGAATACATTCTCTGATGAAAATGTAAAAATGTATTCCTTAGTTTTTCCAAGACGAAATTTTAAATCGGAAGAATTGATTAAGCGAGAGTTCCAAAGACCCCAAACGCACTTTACAATATTCTGAGATACATTTGTACTTAAAAGTTAATTTAAGTGGCTTTTATTTAAATTATATCCCTTGTACTTTTTTCTTTTGAAAATGAATAATTCCAGGCAGTAGTCATCTATATAATTAAATTATGGCATTAGTGATAGAAATCATGCGAACACATGTCACTCGCACGACATGCCCATTATGCATGCGTGTCAGGACGTTGCTTTTGTGTAATCAGTGTACATGGGGAATCTATTTCTTAAGTGTACCAAACCAAAAAAACGAAGCTCTCCGATCAAACTCAAATTTGGGCAAAGTGTAGTAAATGGGATAGTAGACTGCGAGAACAAGAATTTTCCGATTGAACAAATATTTACTGACGGGGAGGGGGTAAAATTTCTTCGTTTTTTGCAGAAATACCATCAACTGGCCATATGCATTTTTTCAAAAAATAAGTATGTGATCTTCAAAAATGAATGTTGTAACATGGATGTTATATTGGGCCCCCCTCTCTCCACGACACTGAGCCAATTATTATATATTGGCTGCAGGCCCGATCGATGACGGGACGACGCAAAGGTCCCCGAATCCGTCACCCCAGTGCTGTACCACATTCAAAAGGACGTCGGCGTCAGAGAGGATGCCGACGCCCTACAGCTTTCATTGCTGACTATACCTTCTTCTCGGCATTCCTGTCTCCCAAATCTCCCTTCCTTCCCCCCGAATAACTGATCGTTGTAAGGTTAAAATAAAAATTCAATTTCTTTCCATTAGGGAGTGTTTTTTTTTGTTCTTTTTGGTCATAAAAGAAAGCTTACTTTTTTCTTATTAAACAGTGTTGCTCGAAAAGTGGAGAAAGAATTTTTAATTCATATACTATTATTTACATTTCAATTATATTATTATATTCTGTGACGTACCACGACGTCACATACCACCACATCCCACGCAAATTACTAAATTATAACTCTTAACGTCATTATACTTCTTTGCATACAACTAGTCAGCTGATTGGAGCATATGAGTTCTCAGGCAATCAGCTGACCAATGTCAACAGCAATCTGTACACCGAAAAAAATTTGGTACAGTTACTGTCTCTGTGGATAGAATTGCTGCGTTAAACGATGATGACTTGCGCGATCTACTCTGTGAGCGCGCTGCGTTCTTTTGTACTTTGTAGAGACAGCAACTGCCCATTTTTGGTAGAGCAGTTGACTTTGTAGAGGGAGCGCAGCGCTCTCATCGGTAGTAGAGAGATCTGTTACTCCAAAAAAAAGTAAAGCTGCTAACCTAAAACAGCGCAGCATTCGCCTTTTATTGCGGTGCTGTCGCAGCACTAATGGTAGAATGGTAGTGCAGTGAATCTACCAATTTTTCTCCGTGTACCTGGAAAACATCACTCATGAATTTACCACACTCACACCTTTTTGTTTATTTTATTTTGTTCACATATTTAACTCTAAATCATGCGGTTGCTCGACACTCGCCAACGGCATACAAAACACTGCGGTTACCCGTAGGATTCGAGTAGAAATAGTTATACGAAGGCAAGGGGTGCTGGAAGCTGAGTCCAAAAAAACCGAATAGATGTATAAATTCGCAAGTTAAGTATTCGTCGAGGTATTCGCTAAAAACTTCTTGTGATAGATATGTATGTATATATATATGTCGCACAGCTATAGACTTGCTTTTAGAAACTAGAGATGGACAAAGCCGTGTACATGGGGTCAATTACGTAACTTCACTTCACTTCACTCTCACTTCGCTCTCACCTCACTCTCACCTCACTTCAATTTTTTCTCGAAATCCACAGCGGCTTCGAATTTTGACGTTCCAAAATGTGCTGATAATATTCGAAGTCATTTTAAAGTCAGAGACCTTGTTTATGATCGTAATTCCATGGTAGGAGTATTGATACACAAGGTTTTTTAAACATCTTCTGCACTCTATAATCACATAAAAGTTTTATTCATGTCACCAAAAGGCCCCGAATGTCGTCCGTATATTTAGAAATGTCAAAATTAAAAGGCGCCATCGATTTCAATAAAATTAAAGGGAGGTGAGAATGAGGTGAGGTGAAAGTGAAGTGAAGATACATAATTGACCCCCTGCTTAATTAATTTTAAAAGGACCATTTAAAGTAACGAAATGTCGAAGGCTGGAAGAGGCAGTTTTAGTGGAAAGCGATTCCCTAACTAGAATTGCGGTAGGTGAGGTTTCTCTTATTCTCTTCATGTACGTAGGTGATTAAATTTCGTAAAGTGTTTCTGATTTCTATTTGAATGTTTTCTATCGAGTAATTGCTTTTCATAACCTATTGAATGTGACACATAGACGGACAGTGGTCCATATCTTCTATTTTTCAACTCGAATCATGATTTTCTATCTATTTAATTGAATAAAGTGTTTATCAGTGCTTTTGTTATATAACTGGTGTTCCTTTCTCTTATCCGCCCCTCTACGTGGTTGTAATATATTACTGAGTTAGCTTAGCACATTTCAAGTAATCCATTTTAATAATTTAAATCATACATTTTATTTTGCTCGTTTTACGAAAACAAGCTGGCGCTTGACAAATTTAATAACTTAATATTAAAATCATTATTTCGTTCAGCTCAAAATAACTATAATCAATAATCTGGGTTATAATGCATATCAATGTTTTGATATGCGTCAAATTCAAAATGTTTAATTATATAATAATTTAGAGCATGAAAATAGCATATATGTGGTTAAAAAACGTGTGAGTAGATAATAAATCTTATGTAAATATTTTCGTTTAGAAGCGAAATTTCATTGTTGGAATTAAATTCCGGGAATCAA
>JAUEJJ010000002.1:202843-213082 GCA_032164275.1 Synergus coniferae
ACATTAGTTGAATCGTGTACCAATCCGTTCACGAAGTGAAATATGTGACGTACTTCACTTCGTGTGCTGATTGGTGCGCGATTTAACTAATGTATAGAGTGAAACCGACTTTAAAAAATTGAAAAGTTACTAGGGGGAAGGCATTTAGGCAGGAAACTGTACAGTGTCAATTCTTGAAAACAAAAATTAACTCAAAACTTTGAATAGCCAAAGAGCCAACGAAAAGCTGGAGAGTGAGGAAAGCGAATCGTTCGAGTTTGCGCATTTTCGGCATGACACGAAACACACAACTTATACTATATCGTGTAACATGGCCTTCTCAAGGACACGCTACTGATTGTGAGTCCTGTTTTATCCTTTCAATTTATGTAGTTCCCAAAAATCTCGCCTAGTTTCATTGAGAGCGTTGCGTAAAATCAGTTAAAGAGGCATACATGGGATTGGTAATCTCCCACCTAATCTCTGGTAACACAATTGTTAATCTAACCTTAAAAACTTAATGTCATAAACATCATTTTCGATTCAAAACGATAAACAACTCAAAATGATAAACACTCTGATAAACACTTTTAATATAATATAACGTAGTTATCAAAAATCAATAAAATCAGGAAGTTTCACGTTATAAATTCAATAATTTTTCTAAAAAAAAAACCACTTTTTCAAAAATAACTATAATTTGAATTTTGGCTCTCTTGTAACAACTTCCGATTCCGGTTGGTCCGAAGCACAGTGGAAGGGGTAAACTATCTCAACTCTCCTTTTAGGATGTCTAACTAAAACCCATATCTTTGCTAAAACCAGCTAAAACTGTATTTAGTTCCCGCCTTCACCGTCCCCAAACTATATCGCATATTTCGCGCAGTACCATAATTCTGCGTGTTACGTCGCTACTTTCGCCGAGATCCAGAGAACGTAGAGAATTCTCATGGAGCCATCGATGATTGGTGGATTTTTAGAGTCCGTGGGCTTCTTGCGTCGATTTAAGAATCGACTACCGCGAAAATTGAAAGGGTACAAAAATGAAGAAAACACGATTGTTTCTACACCAACTTAGATGTTTATTAGCAAACACTATCTTTACTTGGGTAAAGTACCATATAACAACCGAGAAGTCGGTGATCGACTAAAGTTCTAAATGAGATCTCGGAAAAGCCTTTTCGCAAGTTCGGAAGTAACTTACTAATTGGTTCTAACTCTTCGAAGCTCTGGGACTTACAGTAGGCGGGGGGGAGTTAGAGGCGTTTAAAATTTTGTGTGGTGGGACTTAGGTACTCCCACACTTGACATTACAGTGGTTCTGAGGAAAAACACAGCAAATTCTAAGGGAAGAGGGAAAACCCAGACCCATTAACAATTTCTATCATTATAAATATTTATGACGGTCAGGGTTATCCTACTTTACAGTTTTACGAGTATAATTGTCCTAATCTGGGACGGATATTAACGAAAGACGTACCCCTAATTTAAGGAATTATGATCCCAGAACTGATCCAAGATCCAGGGATCCTGGACGATCCCTGTTAAATCCCTATACTAAAATTTCATTAGTACATCTATCGGGAAAGTCCTATAGCTAAATTTTTATTCTATTTTATTATTTTCATTCTTAGCTAATGTCTTACAATTAATTGAGTTGAAATAGTCTTCAAGTAGATAATTCATATTTCAAATAATCGCGCTGGTCGGCAAGGCAGATGTCAGACATATTAGTGCAGAAAAACGCATGATGTTTAAAAAAATTAATTTCTCGATTTCGTTTATAATGATTACATATAATTCATTTGAAAGTTTGAAATTTCAAAAACTTTTGTGAAACATTCCGGTGCATAAAACAGTTTTCCACTTTTATACAACAGAATTCAAGTGTGCAGTATCAATAACCATGGTTAATGAGAATGTCGTCAACGACGTAATTATCCACGATAACGTCATCGGTCTTTCTACAAGTCTCTTTTGTCGAATATCCGCTTATCGATCAGATTCTCCACGCTCCCACGCCTTTGCGTTCTCGAGTTAAGATCGTTAATTACTTGAGCTGTAATCACTAAAGGCTGAAAACTTTGAGGTTTGCTTGTTTATAAATGACCTATTGCGCTGTTTACTTAAGCGCAAAAACATTTTCTTCTTTCCTTCTTCACAACTGAATTTATTTAAGTAAAGTAATGAAGTGAATGTGCAATAAGATAAAATTTCAAGAACCAGAATTATACAATCGAAATTTAATAATTTGATATAAAGGTCACCTTCTTTTCTTCTAAGGCTTTTTTTGTAATGAAGTTCAACTAAGTATATTCTTTACAGAAGCATTCTATAAAAGGTGTTCTATAGCCATCCAAAGGCTTTTCAATTGCGATGTAAGGTCTTTTCACTTTGTGAGACATTTAGGATCAAATGTAAACTTTTGTTGTTTTCGAACTACAACATCAAGGAGCGAAACTCGGAGAAACAGCGGGGTACTATGATATAATCGTATCACTTCAAGACGGAGGAGTTGGAGGACAATTCGATTTAAACTATTTCTCATTCTGAGTGAGAAACTCGACGACACGCGCAGATAGAATTCGAGATCCTTCGATTGGCTACCTATATTCGTTAGTTCGTTTCAGTCAACCGCATTAGATCGGCATTCCGGATGCTTTTCTATAATGAGAACCAAGTTACGACAGTTGCAGGATGTCGCCCTTTCAAAAGATTTAACATGTGAGGTTAAATTGAAGTAAACATACCACTCTACGAAGTTGAATCTGTTTCTCGTTAACAATTGATGAGACGATGAAAGGTTGTCAACTAAAAATTTTGTACTTAAATACACCTTAGCTCTACCTACGTTAAAAACTTGTCAAATTCAAACCAATTTAAACTACCTCTGCTTTTATTGTAGCGCTGCACGCTAACAAAGCTTTTCAGAAAGTTTATAAAATAGCAATAATGATGTTATAATGATAAGATTAAAAATTGGACGAGTACAGTTTAAAAAATCCCATCTGTGAACATGCATCTTAAAATAATGAAAAGCTAATAACTAATCAAAACCAAGCCAGATTAGCTTCAACTGTAGAATTATGTAGTAAATTTTGCACGAAAATGGAAAATGTAATGGCACTTATTCTACAATGATGACATTCGACCAGAAAATCATTTTGCAAAGAAGAAAATTAAAATCTTTGTTCACAATGGTCAATAGAGTGGGCTAAAAAAACCCTGCTAAAAGTAAAAAGTTAAGGAGAGATAGAAATTTGTGAATATTAAGAGATAGCACTTTCCTATGTTTTTCAATTATTCGACTTGCATCTCCAAAACGCTATCTGTTTCTATCCAATATTGTATCCCCGTGTATCTCAGTCTATCCCTGTGTCTGATAATATATACCTATATCCTTTCCTATCCCTGTGATGTCCTAAGAACGTCTAATGTCCAAAGGACATCTTTAAGGCATGAGACGTCTTTTGGACATCTATTGGACTGACATGGACGTCCTAAAGATGTCTTTAGGAAAATCTCAGGGCTCTCTCTTATTAAATTATTAATTTTAATCATTTAAACATGTATAATATTTTTTAGAAATACAATATTTTGTACATAAATATTACTCTAGTGGTACCACTAACGCATATAACACTGAAAAATCCGTATATATAGGGACGCTATCCCGAGTGCATCAAATTCGCTGAGATATTATTTTGACCTTTCCGATGACCTTCAAGGTTTTTTCAAAGTTAGTTTTTGTTTTTTTAATGGAAACCCAATTTTTTACATTTTCATCAGAAAGAATGTATTACATTTGTGTATAATTTGATTCCCCCCCGTTTTTGTAAAAAACATGTTTTTAAGAATGTGGCTGTCTGTGCGTCTGTCTGTCCGTAGATTTTTAGTTTGTGAGCACGATAACTTGTCAAGTTCGTTAGTCATCCATTTTGAATAAAAATTCAGAAAGTTGAAAACTTTATAAACCACTTTTTTAAATTCACAAATTAAATAAATAAAGACGTCTTAAAAGCATAGGACGTTCTCGGGTGATGTAATATAAAGAATGGCCGTTGGGTGGGTACGGCGCGCGGCGCGGTCTTCCTACATACTACATTGTGTTTTTCTTTTCTGTCAAGCGTCCATAACCCCTACTTTCTCAAATTTAGATAACAAACTACGGTTTTGTGTTGCAATGAATCGCGAATTTAGTATTGGAATTGAAAACAATATAAAAATCAAATTTTTCGTTGTTGGCCGCTTTTTCCATTTGTGTCAGTGTTGTGCCTGACACAAATTCTGCTTCGTCTGCATTTGCTCCGTTTTAGAAAATGAATATTTTCACACAAAATCTTCATTTTCTGATCAAAGCCGGGAAGGAATTTCATTTTTATGGGACCCAAGACTACGCAAAACTCTACATACTTAGTAAGATGTCGCTATATCAACCATAAAAGATTTACATAAAATAAATACGGCCACAGGGCCGCAAACAGAATCACTATAATAAAAAAAATTTTTTTAACGGATTTTCAAGTCTATTTATCCAACGCCTTTAACTGAATACGCTGAGTAAAAAAAAAACTATTTTTTTAAATTATTTTCTTATCGTCCCCTATTCTTTGGAATTTAGATATGGAAGGATCAATAGTCTCACAAAAAACCTTGCACATACATAATTCACTTAAAATTTCTGATGCGATATAAACAAGGTCACATTGGAATATATCTGAGCTTTACATATATAATATTGCTTCTCTGTCATGCTGATCATAAATCAGGTGTGACAAGAATTAGTTAAGCTAATTTTAAACTTCTTCGATTACAAATTGTTAAAACTAAAAAAAATGGAAATGATATAGCATCGTAATTGCAACTATATTTTACGCTACATATAGTTAATTTATGTTGCCATGAATTCGTTCGTATGGAATGACGTTTATTCTTCTCTTATGCCCAGAGAAATACCACAAAAGAAGCATACTGTTCACGCAAGTAGGTACTCAAGAGTGTTGTAAAATTAAGCTGCAGTAAAATCAAGTGGGGCGCTGCTCGTCCTTTTTCGACAGTCAAGTTTTATTCTTCACAAACTCCGGCTAAACTCTCAAGGGGCAGACTTCGTTATGAGTTTTCCGAGTGGGTCACTGCGGCGTGTTGGGTTGACGATCTTTTGTGAAGAGGAGATTATATGAGGTCGTGCCTAGAGCTCTATCCGTAATCTCTTTAATGCTCTATTGATTATTAAAATTGATGCCAAGTTAAAGAAATGTTATAGTTATATAATCATTTATTTCAGTAAAGATTTAAATCATACAAGGTGTTCATAAATACTTTTCCAACAATTATTTTGGAAATGCTTTGCGTAACTTCCCACGTTATAAATATCTGTATTTTGAAAGAGGTACATGGGTGGACGAGATAAGAAGAGCGGGTCTGACCCTCCTGAGGTCTAAACCCCAAGAAAGGGTGATGCCCGGTCTTCAATTGGCAAATCTCTGAAGAAGTGACAATTCCCTAGTAGAAATTGGTACTAGTTTTATACTAGTTTCTAATCAGAGTTTCCCTACGTCTGGTTAGCAATCAACTAGGAATCTTGTCAGACACTACTGAGGAATGTAATGCTGCACCGAGTGGGAAACTGACTAGGAAATCTAGAAGAAATCTAGTAAGATACTTGCAAGGTACTAACTGTAAGTGAAAGTGATAAACTATTGTGATATATAAATGATATATATATATTAAGTGATATACTATTTTATTTTCAAAAAATTACGTTAGAGGTTCAATTTCACATGATCTATGTAGAATTTCTGTTGATCCAAGAGATTCGTCTATGTTATATTGAAAATCCTCAATATTGCTTTCATCTGAACTTCATAAATCTAAAAATAAAAACTGATGTGGTGCCATCTATAATTTTAATTCATTAATTTTTATTCAATTTGTATTATTTAATACGAACAAATATTTTTATTCGTATCCATGTATGAAATACATTTTTTTCTATTTTCCAGGTTAGGAATAATATAATATATTATTTTTTCTACTTACCCGAAAATAAATAATTTAATAATTTATTTCTTTTGGGGAAATTTCGCACTCGATTTCTGCTAGACTTTCTTTTTGGTCCCTACCGTATAATCGACCGTAAAGTTATGTGATCCAGTCGCAGCACAAAATGGTTAGAAAGATGCATTTGCTCACTGTGAATCTATCACATTGTTCGCAAGCGTAAGATAAAGATAAATCATGATTCAAAGAAATTAAGTTTAAATAAAATCTATATATTTAAGAAGATACAAGTAGTTTAAGTTACGAACGTTATATTCGTTCCTTCATGTTCACTGGTACAAAGACGACTGAAAACTTCGGTTACAACACGTATACTCACACAAACGACTACTCGGAATACAATAGAGTAATAATTGTGAGTCATACGGAAGAAATAATATGGATAAATTTAGAATAGGTAGAAATTAGAGAGAAATAAGAAAGTCTCGGGTATAAGTTGAAATTGACTGAAAAATATGACGAATTAATGTAGGTCCATTCTGAACACACATCTAATATTGCGATATTTGATAGATATCTCAACGCCAAAATAAAAGTTATCCCTCGCTTTTCCTCGTGAAATCTTTGACAGGAAAAAACCGCACGTTCCAAGCGAGGAAAATCTGCCAAAAAATCAGTATAAGGGCTTTTTGAGTTAATATTGATCAGGAAATCGTAGTTAGTTTGTATTCCGGTACAGGTAAGGAAAAACTAATCTCGTATAGAATTTGTTGGTCATTTTAAATAAAAAAAAACGTCCTTCCGATCAGAAAAATGTCGATCTTTGTCTTATTATGTATACATGTCGATCGCAATTTTACCAAAGCACGGAGATGAATTCGATTCAGTGTCGAAGTTTGTTGATGACGCACTCGATGTTGACCTTTTTTTGTCGCGCGAGGCAAACTAAACCGGAACTTTGGCTCTCTCGGTAACTCGATTTTCATGATCCAGTTTTCAATCTAGTTTTTTAAATGAAAAAAGGCCAATCAGAGTGAGGCAGGAACTTTCTAAAGAGCCAAAGTCAGCAGGAATTCTCTATTGCGGCGGAAATGGTCGCAATTGCTTCTAAGACTTTTCTGGTTAATAAAGCGACTGTATATTGAAGTTTCTGTATTATCTTTTTCCACGTTTATGATTAACTGGAATTACTGAGCACTCCATTCTCAGATTGACCTGGCAGCCGCGAAGAATTAATAAAGACTGGTCTCGGTCTAAACACATGCTCTAATAATTTTCCCTCCAAAATCTGGCAACCGTCTTACATTGTCAAGCAAACCCTCTCAACCCGAAAACACCCACTTCGATAATTTTTTGATATTTTGTAGTACATGAAAAAGTAAGGTGTTTTTTATGTGCCGAAAAGAACTTTTAAGGGGTGAAAATCACCTCTAAATTTTACCTTAAAACTGATTTTTTTTATATTCCTCAGCATACAATGGAGATTTTTTAATGTAATAAAATGGAAAATATTCCTTATAAGAAACTCGAAGTATTGGTTATAGTTATTAGCAACCCTTATTTTATATTTACATACAAACAACTATATATTTATGAATATTTTCATTAATAATATCATATTATATAATAAAGTTGACTTGTTTCAGCATTTAAAAAAAAACTACCCTTATGTAACGTTAAGTACCCCTTAAAACAATGGACCACATATAAAAAGTAAAATATATCTTTCATTCTTTAAAAATATGTTGTAATGGTAAGGATGTGCCCTGTACATCGGCACATCCCTGTGTATAGGCGACCGGCCGTACTGGACCCATTCCCGACTACTCGCTGCGTGCGGTAGAGTAGGGGTACGAGGGTAACTCGGTGCGGTAGCCACGCTCCGCCCACATTGAACTTCCGCCAGAGCCCATACAGAGCCTTTTTACACCGTACGCTTAACTGGAGTAAATCATAAGAAGAGTGGGGCAAGATAAGTCTCGAAAGAGGCGTAAAAGTAGGACTGCCCTTCTTTTACACTTCTTTCGAGACTTATCTTACCTTAATCTTATTATGATTTACTTCATTTAAGCATACGGTGTAATAAGGCTCATAGACAGCTCTGCGAGACACATTTTCTCGCAACCAACGTTCCCGAAACTGTGGATATAAGCGACTGCTCAGACCAGAATCTGTGGTAAGGTAAAAACTTGTGAAATTCTGAGTTGTTCTTAATCAATTTGTACTGAGACCAATATACTCAGAATTTGAATCTAACTTTGTAATACGGCTGAGATCCGGAAACTCTCAAAATGTTTTACTAAATTTAGTAATCCGATTGATGATTACGGTTAATGAATTGCGGCTTGAAATTTGAATCATTGAAAATTTTATTTGCGTAAACTTAAGAATCCATTTGTAAAATATTGGTTAAATTTTACCAACAAGAATATGAGCAATAATGAGCAATACAATTTATGGTTTCTTTTCACAAATCTTCATTCAATTTGCAACTCACGTGGTTACGATGAACCAATTTAGTTTATATCGAGTCATGAACTGGAGAATAAAACTTTGAATTGTATCGAGTCATTCCGTTCCACGTGTTTGCATTTTTTTTTATTTAATTTAATAAATTGTTATTTGTTGGTAACATGTGTGTTTATTATTCGCTCCTTCAGGTCTAGAACTTAAGTTAACGTTCAGAGTTGGCGATCAATTTATTTATCTAATAAATCAAAGAATTTCTAAGTTAGATTAACTAAGATTATTAAGGACCTTGCACGATTGTAGTCTATGGTATGAGAGTCTCAAATCAGGTCTAACCTTGTTTTCTAATTTTCACTTAAAATCAGTAAACGCAGATTTATATACTCAGCCAGCCTCACTCGAAAATATTACAATATAAAATAAATATGTAAAAACTATTCGTCATAAATTTTATTTAAAATGAATGAAAATATAATAAAATATTTTCGCAAGAGTATTATGAAAGGTGTGAAATAAAATTACCATCAAAAATCCAATACAACTCAAGGTTTAATTAATATTTTTCAACGTAACAAAATAAAAAATATTTCTCAGCAAAAAGAAATACAATAAGAACAATATTTTTCTTTCATTTTAGAACAATTTATAAAGTTGGAGAAAGTTAAGTAACAACTAGTTGATAGCGGTTTTTAATTATATCTAAAGAATACATTTAATCTGCATTTTTTGTTATTAAATTACAAAATTCATTTTTTTCTATAGTTAAGTTACAGTTCAGTACCTTTCAAAGTTTCGACAATAATGATAATCCATTTCTGACTGTGTTATATGTTTTTTTTGGGGGGTTAGTCAACTATCTGAAAATGTAGCTAACCAAACTGGAAATTAATGAGTAATTCCAGCTTTTCTTTTAGTTTAAAGTTTTGTTTTTTATTTCCCATCTCAGTCTCCAAATTCTCTTTCTCTTTCTACTTCTGACTACCTCAAATTACGTGATGCTCTCATAAATTTTAGTGTCGTTATATAACAAAACGCAGACTTATAGTGTCCATTCAAAAACTATAATATAATTGTCATAAATACAATGGAACTTTTCACTTTATTTTTTGCTATGATAAAAGATTTACAGCGTTTTGCAACTTTACTCATAGCCGGTCACATTTGCTACCAGCGGTTCTAGGTGCCAACCGCATCTTGTATCTATGATAATTCAAATGATTGTGCCTAGTGAGCATCTGGCACCATTATCCTTACATCATTCTTGGACCAAGTTAGGATGCTGTGCGCTGTATCCCTCCTGCGGTATTCGCTCAGTATGGCTTTAGCCTCTCTACGGATCCCTTTACTTGGGCCCAATATTTATTGTGCATCTGCACAAACCAATTTTTGATCCAGCGTGGTGCGATAGGGTATCAAGCCCAGAATAGGTTCTGAGCCAATCGGTCTAGCTGCTGTCCCTTTCTTTGCCAGCTGGTCTTCTTTCTCGTTGCCCTTGATCCCTATGATTCCAGGGACCCATAGTTCTTTTTCGCCAGTTGGTTCCAGTGTCTTCTTGCACTCCTACTCAATATATGATAACTCACGTAAAAATGAACTAATTCCAATCTTCTTTAAGAAACTTTTGTTTGGTTACAAAAGACAAGTTAAATTCGTTAGCCAACCTTCAACCTTCAATGTTCATGGTTATAGCCATGAAAAATAATATTATCAGTATTTGTTACGTCGTAACGTTAAAATCTTTATCTTTGTTCATCGCACGTATATTCAATTTTTAATCGTATTGGCATTTTT
>JAUEJJ010000002.1:213182-236854 GCA_032164275.1 Synergus coniferae
TTTTTAATTAAAGTGTGGGTTTCAATTCATTAACAACCTATTTCTATTAACGCATGTTTTGCCTCGTCCACAAAACAGTATTAAAAAATTCAATTTTAAAACCAGAAAATGAGGATGTAGAAAATCCTAATTGCATGTTTATCCTGATCAAGTATAATGACGCATGTATATGAAGTTGTTCCTAAGTAAATTCTTTTATAAATTAATCCGAACACACTCTTACTTAACTGAATGTGGACACAGTAGAGAACAGAACAGTACAGTACAATGCAGTACAAAATTATTGATTTTAAAAAGTTCCGAAGAATTAACATTTATGGTTTTTTGATAGGGCTAAAAATTTCGTTTCAAGCATGGAATATCCCATAAAATAATAAAAAACAAAATTGGTTTTGTTACTTGTATCTGTTATAAACCTTCTTTTTTTTTTTACTATTTCTAACATATTTTCCACTGTGTGACGAGCGGATACTCGTTACATGTCCATGACGTCACAAGGCCAGAGACCCCCCGTACCCGCACCGCTCTTCCCACCAGCGCGAACGGGAACCTAACATCTGGGGAACCGAGCCGAGACGCCGATGCAAAGCCCGACTGAATGGCGCAACTACAGCCGTGATTCGCAGAGGTAGAGGACGATGTCGTCCAGGGCAACCTGGCCGAGATTAACCTCTGGGAGTCATCCTGTCTCACGGCACCATCCTTGGGGATTCGGAGAGATCCGCCTGATCCACGACCAAATGGCGCAACTATGGCCGTGTATCGGGTGACAGGATTCGTTGGTCTCACAACCCAACCAATCCAGGATCGACCTGGACTTCCCGTGGACGCTCCGAAGAACCGCGCAGAGCAGTTTGACTCAAATCCCGCGCGATGATCCGCCCGTACATAACCTCCCTCGTCGTTCCTTCTCTCTCCGCACCGTACCGCTTACCGTAAAGGGAGGAGGATAGACTCAGGAGGGGACGTCCGCCTCGCCTCGTCGACGATCTTCGCGCCGACCTGACGAAATGCTTACCGCTTATGCTCTGTCCACAGGGGCCCCGATAGTCCACAACATCCGCCGGCGCTCACTCTCATCTCACTGAAGCGATTTAAATTCACACACACTCCATACATACACAAACCGCTGTAACCGCGAAACACACCACACTCACACTTATGTTCGTCCTAACACTCACACACCTACATACACACACACACGATATAAACACACCCCGTTACACTTACACCAATAGCTATAAGTTAGATCTGTAATTTATAAGAAAATATATTACTTTTGTTATTTCATTTTCAACACCCCGAGCTCTTAATTTATCCCTAAATCTTGACCCTGACTGACTGAAGCGCCCGCAGGGATAAATTAAATGAGAGGTGGAAAACCACCTCGTTACAACTGTTTATTACAATTTTATTTTCACGATTCGAATAGTTCGACATTTTCATAATAAACCTTTGGCGGAATAAAAAAATTCTATTTTATTTTGGAAAATAACATCTATGGGTAACCTTTTAATGAACTTTTTTAATGAGCTTATGAATTTTTAGCTTGTGACTCCACAGTCGTTATTATTGTATTTTATGAGCGACGATTATTACATAGTATAATTTTTTTAAATGAATACATAAACCTCTTTTTCAGTATCAGGGTCCTATACTCATTGTCCCAATAAACATTTGCCGTATGTTGCCCACATTCGTAAATATAATTCGGAAGTTCGCTTACCTTCTACATATAACTGGATATTTATACATACGAACGGGAAACGATGTCAGCAAAGACGCGAGTCGACAAATAGAACAGAACCTGATTGTCATGTGTGCTAGCTTGCATATTCGTCTTGTGCGAACTAGTGCACAATCTCACTATCCTCTTATATTTACATTTCTAGTTAAATTCTCTGCTCCAATTAAAAATAACCATTGAATTCGCACCGGTCTTACAGAGTCAAGATAATTGCGATCTCTAAGCCAGAGTCGAATTTGCATCAAACCCACAAATAAAAAATTAATTGTTGCTAATATACATTTTAGAGTGTGTCTCCAAATCTTTATAGATTAATTTAATGAAAATATTTTACACACAAGGAAAAACTTACCAATTTGAAAATATTTTAATGAGTTTATACATTGCAGTTCTGGTAGTGAATATTTGTGTTGAGGAAAGGAGCCCTCTGAATGTAATATGACGACCCTCTTAAGGAACATGAAATTTTATTGAAGGTCAGCTATTTGAATCCTCAATTATAATCATTCACTTACATTAACTAACAATTATGCAATTGTAACGAGAAGTTATACACACATGTGCGTGATAACTCGCACGTTCATCAGGCTTCCGTCATGGAGCCTAGCTAGCCAGTATCCCCACTATACCCCCACCGCTAGCGTACTGTCAGCCATCTTGAATTCGAGCGTATAAATTCGGCTGCACGACGCTCAAGCCTCAATCTAGTCGAACGCGACTGACCGACTATTTCGGCCTGCTCTTGTCCGATGAAACACAGAAATTTTCGCTATGTTTAAGCGCACCTATCATAGCCAAAGTCGTCAGGAATCGCAAGCTTTAGATGCATCTATGCTTGCCATTCCTACAAGTTCTTTTCTCCGATGAGGATTATCAATGTTCAGGTGCACTTCTCATTGCCAATCCAAAAGTCGTAGGAATAGCGGGTGGTGATCTTTTCCGCAACGGCTACCTGAAAACCTTCCCCTTCCAGTGTCCTCTCGGACCTTCATTTCCCCTCTTTACTTGCTAAGCTGAGCGACCTTTTCGCAGCGAGGGGTCCCATTGTCATAATAAGAACGAAATCCTAAAAATTTCTTTTCCGAAAAACACAAAGAAGTAATTCGAAATTTATAATTTCGGAATCTACGCAATTTTACGATTCCAGTGATATAAAATTTGTCTTCGAAAGTCAAAAATCATATATTATATCAAGGAATTTGGGATAAACTTTCGAAAAGCACATACCTCCGATTCATTTGACACTGCGTATACTTATGTATGTATTTTGATGCGCTGATTACGCAAATGATAATGAAAATGAGCGTAAACTTGACTCTCATGGTGAAAACAATAAAAACCCATAAAACCGTGACATTTAGAAATGGGTGACAAATAAAACAGGCATGGTGAAAGAGGTCGGTGTGCTTGCAGGCTAGGGGTGAGTGACATTTAGAAATGGGTGACAGATAAAACGGGAATGGTGAAATAGTTCTGTATGCTAGTAGGAGGAGTGGGTGACATTTAGAAATGGGTGACAGATAAAACGGGCATAGTGAAAGAGGTCGGTGTGCTTTCAGGAGAGCTGGGGCCCCCTTTGTTGAACATTTTTTGAAATTTTACATATTGATTAGTATTTGTTGATTTTTTCGCGAGTTGTTTCATGAAAATCGATATATTACTAATTTTCTCGAAAACGGTCACTCGTAGAAAAAAATGTATAAAACATATTCGCTAATATTCACTATTTTTTTCGTAATCAGAGCATCAAAATACATAAGTATACGCAGTGTCAAATTAATCGGAGGTATGTGCTTTTCAGAAGTTTATTGCAAATTCTTTGATATAAAATATAATTTTTGACTTTCAAAGACAAATTTTATATCACAGGAATCGTAAAATTGCGTAGATTTCGAAATTATAATTTTCGAATCGCTCCTGTGTATTTTGAGGAAAAAAATACTACCGACCGGGTAACACTTATTTCCGACCTCCGTACACTCCGCTTCTGTTAAATAAATACTGTAACTTTTCCGACATGCCGAAACCAGTTTATATATACTCAAACATCATCACTAGCTTCTTAACTTAGCAATGTAAATGTGGTAGGGAAATAAATGATTTCTATATGTAGTTTTGTTACTTAACGATCTGTTTTCATTCGTCTTTAAAAATACCTAAACCTTGGACAACTAAAGCGTCCGGAGATGAATTAACTCTAGGGGCAAAAGAGATTGTCACACAATTATCCCTTACGAATTGAGCAATGTAAATGTGGTAGGGAAATAAATGATTTCTATATGTAGTTTTGTTACTTAACGATCTGTTTTCATTCGTCTTTAAAAATACCTAAACCTTGGACAACTAAAGCGTCCGGAGATGAATTAACTCTAGGGGCAAAAGAGATTGTCACACAATTATCCCTTACGAATTGAGCGACCAGCAATGGTAAAAAATCTTCTTAATCTGCAAGAAGACGTCGACCCTTATACCTGAACGCATGCACTCAGAAGCTGAGGACGATTGACTTTTCGCCCCTATCTGCACAGGTAACATATGGTGCTGTAGAGAACATCCTCTTCACTGCAGGGATGACGGATCTTTTCACTCTTATACTGCTGCCTCTTAAGCAATGCCCAGCCCTACTCAGAGCCACCCTTTTTATTTCAGTGATATTTGAAATTATACTTGAAATAGATTTCTATGCCCTTTCCCACACCATCTTCAAAGTTAAAGATTTCCCTTTACAATGATTTCCTTTTGGAATTATTTCCCTTTACAATTATTTCTCTTTACAATTATTTCCGTTGACAATGATTTTCCTTTGCAATGATTTCCTTTTTTAAAGATTTCCCTTTACAATGATTTCCCTTTTGACAATAGGGTAATTTTGGGCTGGTTAGCGACAGGACGAGCTCCACCTGGCGCTCTAGCTGTAATCCCATTATGCCATACTCGTACTCAGGGCAATCCTCTGGATTGGCAACTTCATCGAGTTAGTCCTCGATATATTATTCCCGGATTAACCTCTCACGGGGCCAGATCCACCCACGATACAGACATAGAGGCTCGAATTCTTTGCTTGACGCTGGGTAGCCTTCCTAGCCAGGCATAGCCCCACCACAGTGGCAGAGGTTGTGATTTTTGAGAGCTGTCTTGCCCCTATGCCGAAAGTAGTCCCCACTACTCATAGGCATCGGGTAGGTTAAAGTGGGTGGAGCGATAAGTGTGAGGTCATCAAATTAGACATCTATAACCAGAAAATTGCCTTGGTATATTTCAAAAAATCAGCCAGTATCTCAAAAGCACGTACCCTGTTAGGGATCTTCCAGAAACTCGTGCTAAGTAAATCGACCCCGGACCCCAAAGAGTCTGTGATGACACGTGTCACTAAAGACTCGTTTACACATCTATCTCGAAACAAGACTCACTAACACATCTCTAAACTGACACCATATTCTCAACATGAGAGTCAGATTACTATTAAAAAAACAGGTTTCATAGAGGAATTTAATCACAATTTCTATAATTCGGAATCTAAAAGATCTAGTATAAGTGGAGTGCCTATCAGTGAAAATCTATAGTGCATTGCATAACTGAAATCTCAAAGCATCCTAAGTGAAACCTCGATAAAGGAATCAGAGTGAAGATAAGTGAGATCGACAACTCTTAATAGAAGTCCCGAGAAACGTTATATAAAACATAGTAAAGCATTAGGAAAGTCGCGGAAACTTGCAGAAAACCAGAAGTGAAGTAAAGTTATAAAGGAGATTCACACGAAAGGATAACAATTAAATTTAACAAATTCAACAAAAAAACCGGTAAGCTCTAACACTCGATTGAAATTCTAAGATTAAATTCGCTGTAAGGGTAATTTCTTTTTAAATAATTTAAAAGTATTATTTTAATTCTTCTTCCATAATTATTGAAGTTCAAGTTATATTTTACAATTAACAATTATAATTGTAAAATATAACTTGATCAAATTTAGAATAATAAATTCCTTTAACTTAACAACATTTTCATTCATTGGTTTGTCCTCGTTACCCGATTTACATGTATTATATTTGTGAACTAAAACAAGATATTTAATAACAGCGAGATAGAGTCTGTTGCTAGAAGGGACGATTGGTAATTAATATATTACGTAGGTCGTAACATTACATTAGACAGTAAAGTAAATTCTTGTAAAAGTAATTAATTGAAATTACAATATAAGGAATATAGTGTAAAAGTTTGTTAGAGATTAAATATTTTTGGATTCAGTTTTTTTTTATGCACACTGAAAAAGAACTAATACACTCGAATCCCAAAATGTTAACCCCGCGAATGTGAACCCCCCCCGTTAACAAATTCTTTCCACATATGTCAACTCCATCCCCACTCCATCCCTCACAAATGTCTCCTTACTCAACTGCGCATGCGGTCTCTCTCGGCATCTAATTGGCGCGAAATAAAAATATTTTTAACGCAATACGCTATGCGCATGTGCATAAGTCAGTGTAAGTTCGGCGATACTTGAGATTTGCGGGAGGGAATTTGGAGGGGATGAGTAGACGTATGAAGGAGCCTCAAATTTGGAGTAGTTGACATTTGTTGGGTTCGAGTGTACTATAAATACCACAAAATGAGAAGTGTAGATGCACTCTTACGTTAATAGTATCATGTCGCTAAGTCAAAGATTTATTAGTGAACTGATTGAGTGGCTAAAAGTAAAATGTGGATAAAAATATTTCGTTCATAAAAGTGGGATAAAATTTTTTCAAAGTAAAAATGGGACAAAATGACTTCTCAGAACAAAAACGGAAGGCCAATATGACTGCTGATTGGCTTTCATTGATCCGTTTTTGTTCTGAGAATTCATTTTGTCCTATTTTTGTTCTAAAGTATATCCCACTTTTACTTTTAAATTTATTCCACTTTTACAAACGTAATACCTATTTTTATCCACTTTTTACTTTCAGTCGTTCAATTATATTTTCACTAAATATACATGAGTAAAATCAATAATGCAAAACTAAAATTTTCATGTCAAAGAGCAAAGAACAGTTAATATTCTGAAAGTATTCGGGATGCCTAGGATGGTAAGCGTAAATGTGATATTGACGTATCTTGTTATACTATCATTTTATTTGGTCACAGCTTGTGTGTGAAGAATTACACGCATGTATGGATGCATACAGGACGCAACGCAGCAACGCATACAGATTGATATGAACAGTGGACAGAGGGTATTCATAGAAGCTAAAGGGAGGGCATGAAGCTCCTGGTGGATCTATTACTAGGCAAATCAATTGCCAGGCAGGGGAGCGACGCAGGACCAACGGGGCAAAACGTGACGAAAACAAAGCAATTAATCCGATTTTGCTTTATCGGCTGCGAACGGCGGCTTTGCTGACGGCAAATATATCAAACGAAATGGAGGACACACCAATGGCCTTTTTGCTCTACCGAGGGACTCTTGCCGGCCGCATGTCTTTTTTTTGCTTTAAAGAGGAGAGGAGATATTTACCACTCTAATTTCAATCAGTACTTTTGAAGTTTTTAGATAGAACCCTCAATTAATTGTAACTTCAAAATAAATTAAAATAAAAGGATTGTAGAAAAAGTAAAAGAGGAATACACCCTTCCTTTAAGAGTTTATTCTTTTTATAAACAACATTTATCTTCTACGTAATTATTTGATCTGAATCCGAATCTGAGATAAGAATTATTTATGAAGAAGAATATATTTACGTAAACAATACCACTTCAACTTTCACTTTTACTCTTTGGTTTTTCACTATTTGATTTACACTTTTTCAAAATATAGGTGACTTGCAATTTTAACGTTTTAAATTTCGCGTCACTACAAGCGGTTCGTTTCTTTATTTCCTATTCGTCGTTTTCCAAGTTTTCTAGTTTTCAAGTTTTTCAAGTATTTCACGAAAATGACAAGAAATAAATACTATAAATATGCGAATCGCTTACAATTTGTTGGTGACGAATATTTGGAAGTTTATCGGAAAGTGGAAAAGGAAAGTTACATAATCCATCCCCCCCCCTCGAGACAGATGTATCACAACATATTTTCTCTTACTTCCCAAAATTATATTCGTTATTGTAATTAGTACACAAATAATATAGGGAATATAATTACTTGCTGAATCGATCATTTGATTTGGTACAACTGATTACATGCGCTCAATTACTTTTTCTTTACACAGTCAAAAACAGAATTTTTGAAAAATCAATAACCTCACATTGGAAAGAGGTCGAAGGTTCACCAAGAGACCAATCGATCCACATTGGCAGTCACAGAATTACTATATAAAAAAATTAACAATTTGTGTGAAAAAATCAGATAAACTGAACCAAATGAAGCAAATATGGTATTTAGGGAAAAATTTCGTTGCCGTGCATTGCCGGATTTCCGGACCCATCAGATCTTATAAAGTATAGTGTTAGTTAAGGGAATCAAAAAGAAAATTTTGCCATAATCCGCCATTTTGTTTTTGAAATTTTCGATACCGTATAGTGGGATCAAATCCCGAAAAGCTGGCCTAAACTCACCCACTGGATATAAAACGTTCATAAAATGGGCCAAACTTTCTTACCGTGAGTTTTGGGGATCACTGATTACGAATCCGGTGTCAAAAATTTCAAAAACAAAATGGTGGATCCAATATAGCGTACGAGTGTGATAAATAAATTTTTTATTCTTTTCAAAATTAGTGTAACGGGGTTTTTGAGGTCTCTAATTACGAATCCGTAGTCAAAGATTTAAAAAAAATGGCGGATCCAATATGGCGGACGAGTATACTAAATAAATTTTGGATATTTTTGAAAATTGGTACAAGGGGGGTTTCGAGGTCGCTGATTACGAATTCGATGTCAAGAATTCAAAAAACAAAATGGCGGGTTCAATATGGCGGACGACCCAATATTAGTCCGCCATATTGGATCCACCATTTTGATTTTGATATTTTTACACAAGATTCATAATCAGTGACCTCGAAAACCCCTTTACACTAATTTTAAAAAAATTTTAAATATATTTAGCATACTTAGCCGCCATATTGGATCCGCCATTTTGTTTTTGAAATTTTTGACACAGGATTCGTAATCAGCGACCCCAAAAACCTCGATCTAGATGCCCGGCAAGAGCTGGGCACCTACATAGGACATGTAGAGACGTCTCATCGTCCCTACCGCAATTACTACGAACGGTACTGGATACCAGCTCAATCTTGTACATATGGTAATTCTATTGGTTGTGTCCTGTGAGTATCTGCACATAGAATTTTTAAATCTAAATAAAGTCGTTTCAAAAGCTTTGAAAATGCTCGAAGTTTTAGAATTTTTATCCAAAATAGATGTTTAGCGAATCTGACCCAGTAGACAAAAAGACATTATCCTGAGGACGTCCTAAAGACATCCTAAAAACGTCTCATATTCAAAAGTCGTCCTTAAGACAAAAGACGTATTTGAGACATCTATTGGACTGATATGGACGTCTTATGGATGTCTTTAGGACGCCCTTAGGATAACAATTTCTTTTTGCCCACTTGGGACTTTCAGTTTTGGACACTAAAAGAATATACCAAATTCCAATGCAACTTGTCAATTCTTGCGAAAGTTATCGTGCTAACACCTAAACAGACAGACATATATAATACATTTAAAAAAAAATGTTTCTTTGATTCACGGGGTCACTAAACGTGGAAATTGGACATAAATGGAGGGTTCAAATTTTACTCAAATCGAACCTTTTCTGATGGGAGTGTAAAAATGCATATATTAAGAAGTTTAAACGATTTAAAAGTATCCTAAAGTGTTTAAATTCATATCTTCTGTTTGTTTATTCTGTTTTCAACAGAAACTAACCATTTATAAGGAGTCAATGAGTGGAGAATTGCCGTCAGGGGAATAATTATGCGAATGGTACTGCTGTCCTCTATGATCAGTGATTTTGCGACGACTATTTCGACACCCGCTGGAGGACCGCCAACGGTAGGGCACTTTTAATAATTCGCAAATGTCGTTCCACTCTCATCCGCCCAACGACCGTCGCCTGTTCTGACAGCCGGACTAATTGCCCGATTCGCGTTGAAGTTTGGATACGAAATCGACGGAACAGTGCGCGCGAGCCAGACAACCTGGCACTCGTTATCCTCTACTACGGGAAAAAGTTAATAACTCAAAGAGTTTAATCTGCCGCGAGGAAATTAATGACCACACCACTCGTTTTAGCTGTTCATCGCCATTTTCGCGGCTTATTCGAGTAAATTCGGTTCCACAGAGGGAAACCGTGGAATCCAATCTTTAGATTTAAATTTGTTGTAAATAATCTTCGAATGAGAATAGAGAGGTTTACTAAAGTATGATGACACTTCTACCGGAGAGGTTAAAATAGTACATTTCGATACTAGTGCGAGAATATGATTTTGGCCTTGTGTGAATGTCATACAAGGCGAAATCACATTCTCGTAAGTGTATCGATCCGTATTTTTTGACAAGACGTATGCGAACCTTGATTTAGCATACGCTTTTTTAACCCAGCGTGTGCGAAATCGATTTTCGTTCACGGAATGTCAAAAAGACACTTATGTCTGTGTAGCTTCGAACGTCGAATATTATCGAAAATGATTGTGTTATGAAAAAGTATGTATTATAGAATTAATTTTTTTCTTAATAAGCCTCTATAATTTCTCGTAACATTTTCCTAGACCCTGAAAACTTATTTCAAAAAATCCAAAAAGTGATTTTTCCTCATGCAATTTACATGGGAAATCACTATAACTTTAAGATAGTTGTAGATAAATTGATTGAATTTTCAGGGTTTATTTGCTCAACGAATATCTCAATACGTGTCAAATAATTTTTCAAAATATTAAATTTTTAAATTTGTATGCACATTTATAATTCTTGTAAAATTGATTTTTCGTTTATAAGTCCTCAAATAATAAAACTGCATAGCTTTTTTAAAGGGAAGAAAGATTCCTTGTGTCTAGATGAATCCTTCTCATGAAAAAAAGAATTAAATATTATATATTTTTCATAACATCTAAATTGAAAATTCGACTTTCGATGTTTTCATAGCGGGGCGAAAGTAACACTTTCAACTCTAGGATTGAAAATAAAAAACAATTGATGGTTTTAGGTAGAGAAGGCATCGAAAGTCCAATTTTCAATAGATGTTATGAAAAATAATATACGTGACACGAGGAGAGGCGGCAATTTCAGTACGATGGCGATCAGAGGGCGTAAAAAACTTTATGCCCGCTTCAACGGGCATAAAGTTTCTCTAAGTGGCGCCACCTCTGCTCACAACGACAAACTGCTATGTAATTGCTTAATTGATCTATATCTAACTTCATACTGTTCGTGATATAGTCAATAAGTTAAATTCCTCTTACTTCAGAATTAGTGATATGAATTAAGTAAGCACATTGTTAAGGAATCCAATCTCGGCGTCGCATTTTCAGAGGGAGCCGGACAAAAAATACTGTGTCCATCAAGATCGAAAGGATATTTTGCCTCGTGTGATTGATGTTCTCGCTTCGCTCGTGCGTCAAACTTCACACTCATCAAAATAACCTCCTTTACTCCCTTGATACACAATATGCTATTTTCCCAGTTGGAAAAAGACATGGATTATATGTTCGGATTGATTTTGAATGTGTCTCAGATTAATTTGGATTGGAAACTTCCTTCAGATTAGAACGGAATGAAATTATTTGGCTCTGATACAAATTCCACAATGATTCGGAAAATTTCGGATTGATTCGGAATTAATTTCAATTCGAAGCTTTCGCTAGGGTAACGCACGCCTAAAGCATCGCAGCTAACCTAACTTGTAACCCGAGTAAAAATGCTTCGACTTGATTCGGTCTAGAATTTGTCTAGATTTCAACTTAAGACGTTGATGTCTAGCTCAGTCTCATGGCCAAGACGATACTCTTAATCTTTAGGTCATAAACCTGCTCAAAGAAAAGAAAATTTAAGTTTTGTTTTGACGCGTTACTCCCGCTTTTACATGTTGACGTTGTACGCATACGCTAGATACGCATCTATCATTTCCAATGTCTTGATAAGGTCTTTATCTATTGATTAAAAAGCGCTGAAAATTTTAATTTATTTCTCAAGAAAATCATTTTATGGGCCGTCAGGTCATTTTAGCCATAAAGCCATAGAAGTCTAGCTCAGTCTAAACTACAAGACATGAAAATTTTTTTGGCAGGGTTTGGATTGTCTTGAACATGTCTTGACTCAAGACGGTCTGGAGTCGAAAAATTTTTACACGGGAATATTTAAAAAATTCTAAGATATAAACTACAGTTGTTGCCCTGGGGGCGAGGGACGCGTAGAATGTCGCTACCTGCGCACAGTAACGACTGCTCAGCTCATTTTTTCTAGAACTCAAGTCTATAAAATTTATATTGAAATAGTTTACTTACTCTCAATACTTCAAATATGATGTCGATGAAACTTTTCAACATTTTTTTCATGAATTTATCTATATATTTTATTGAACTTTTTTAAAACCGACTTCAATATATAGTTTACCGAACTTTTGTAGAGTTATTCCAGATCTGTTCTACATCAAATACTGAAAGCTATACAAACTTTTTAAAATCTGTTCAAGGTTCGCTCTCATTCTCTACTATAGGACTGGTTCTGTAAAGTTTAATGAACATCTTTTCAGTATATGCCCTCACTTAGTTACAAATAACTACTTCTTAAAATGAAATAACTGAACCCGAATGAGATAGACAAGGATGAATTTGAATAGAAAAGAGTTAAGCTGAGACTTATAAGAAGATATTGGAAAAGATAGGTTTCGATTTAAGAGGAGATATAAAGGTTTAGATAAAAATATACGAAAAATAGAATGGGATCGAAATTAAATGACTGATAAAGATAGAAGTGCATTTTTCAGTACAAGAAGATAGAAAGAGATAGACGGGGATAAGTGAAAGTTTGAAATAGAAATGCATTTTGATTTACAGGAAGATAGAAAGGGGTATAATAGTGAAGATTGAAAGAGATAAGGGTGATTTTGATTAACTAGGAGATAGAAAGAGATAGAGGGCAAGAAACGAGAGATTGACAAAGAGATAGAAAGGAATAGAACGGTATATAAAAAAGAAAGAAAGAGAAAGAGAAGTAGAGATTGAAAGAGATAAAAGCTAATTGTGATTGATAAGGACATAGGAAGAGATATACCATAGAAGTGATGATTGAAAGAGATAGGAGCACGCGGTTATTAGCAAGGAGATAGAAAGAGATAAACGGTGGTGGACAAGAGAGTGAGAGACAGAGAAATGGGAATCGAAAGAGATAGGCGTGGATGTGGATTGAGATGGAGATAGAAAGGGATGGGTAAGAACAGACGACTGATAGGAAAGAATAGAGAAGTGGGGATTGAAATAGGATCTAACGTCAGTGATTGACAAGGAGATATAATGAAATACAGAAATGAGGATTGAAAAAGATAGGCGTCGATGTGGATTTATATACGGATAGAAATAGATAGATATGGATAGACGACAAATAGAATTGGATAAATAATTTTTATTCGTTTCTATTTTAGAGACAGGAGGAGATAGAAAGAAATAGGATTCTTATTTCTTTACGTACGGTAAGAATGCGTTGGGTGTCAAATTGTGCAAGAATCAGAATGGTGGGCTCTAATGTGGCGCTTGTTAAATTTGTGCAGGGTTGGTTTGTGACACTGACATATTATGAAAAATTTTTAGGAAAAATGAAAAGACTTGCCGTACACAAAGTATGCGTTGACTTCTCTCCCTGTAAGAAGGATAGCATTGAAGTGGATTTTATGGCATTGAAAAGATTGTACACTTTAATGCCTATAAATCCAAACAAATTCCGTTTTTGTCCGGAATTAAATTCAACGGCATTCAAATGCATTGATTGTATTCGATATATCTGGCCGGAAAAAGCATTAAATGTCATTTGAATTATTTGGTAATTCAACAGCATTGAATGGCATTGATTTCACTCCATACCTCTGCTCATCGAAGGCATTGTATGGAATTCAACTAATATGGTCATTCAATGGCATTCAATGGCTTTCAATCAATGGCATGATAAAGAAGCCACTTTAATGCCGTATTTTTTTGTGCATTCGAAATGACACAAACGGAAACAGTCGAATGCCAAGAATAAGCGCATTCGGACAAAAACGGAATTTGTTTGGATTTATAGGCATTAAAGTGTACAATTTATTCAATGCCATATAATCCACTTCAAGGTTCTCCTTTTTACAGGGCTAGTACGTTCAGTGAGTACCCTCGGTGATAGAATTACAAATAAGAATCATTTGATATTTGGCTGATAATTGTATGAAAAGCACTAAAGCTCTGGTTAAAATTTTGGAGCCTTGAAGAGCTTCGTAATCGAGAAATCATTGATTGAAAAAAACATGTGATCTTATGGGAAGACGCACTTTCTATAGGATATGAAAGGATTGGCAAATGAAAAAATTTTGCAAAAATTCTGAGACATGCAGAATGTTTTGCCAAATGCATATCTGCTTCGAAAAGTATCTCAATTGACTAGCTACGTACCAAGAGTTCTTCCTTAATATTAAATATCTAATATATCTAATATCTGAAATTAAATTAAGAGTAAATATAAATATTAATATTTAACCCTTAATATTAATGCCTAGGGTATTAATGTGCCTGCACTTCTAAGATCTACTTACAATTAGACAATCCAGTGAGCACCGCATAATCAATCAGTGTAACGAACTAATTAGGCATTAGATGTCTACCCAGTGGTCAAAAAGGCATTGACATCCTAATGACGTCCTAAAGAATAATAAAAGTGGAACAAACTAGTTAAAACCAGATTTGTGGCCTAGTAAAATTCTTACTTGATGTCCGAAAATGTTTTAATATTGCATGCCTACAGGGATATTAATTCTTATTCATATTTTCATTAAAAATGAAGCAAAGAATTTAATGAGTCTCTTATTTTTACTTCAAGATGTGTCTAATCACTAAATGTGTACATGACTTTGCGATCGAAGTCTGGTCGAGAAGACTGGAAGCCTTGCTACGAATTATATCGAGGAAGTTAGTTGAAGTATGGTATAACGTTATTAGAGACTTGGAGTACACCACATTAAATCTTGCTCCCTTCCACTCATCAGCAAACCAACCCAACCCCTCCTACTCTTCTCTTCTTGGTCCTTTACCTTCAGTTCCTTTCAACTTGGTTAGCTTGGGTAGTGTGAACCTCGACCTTACGTTGCCACTCTGGAAAGTGGATTCAAATGATGAAGCTCCATATATGGTAGTAAGAAAATTAAACCCAGAACCACACATATTGCAATAACATAGTTAGGACGAACCCAGAGAGAAAAAGAGCTGCAGTTATACGTAAAAATAATATAAATATTTATCAGGGTGACAATGAAAAACCTTAAGTTTTTAATAAACAGAAGTCTCAGGTTTACGTGGTAATTTAATTTTGAGCAGATTAATTAATATTTTGAATAATTATATTGTGTTAATTAATATGATTCTCAGAATTAAATCTTCTTTATTTCTGAAGAGGTCTTTCGCATAGTGTTGCCGTCAAGCGAGAAATCCCGAGAAATCAGATGAAACGAGACGAGTCATACCTGCTGTCTCGGTATTTTTCGTCTCATTTTGACTCGTCTCATTTTGCCTCGTCTCGGTTTGACTCGTCTCGGTATCGTCTCGGTTTTTTCCGAGACGAGTCTCAGATGTGCAGACAACCGGCAAGACTGTTCTTGGGCAATCTAACGCGCTATTGATAAATTAGCGTTCTTGAACAAATAGTTAAATTGGAAATGTAATAAAATTTTAAGCATGTTTATAAATTACTGATTAATTTGATATCAAACATGACACTAAATCTTAAAGATTCATTCAGTTTTTACTTTTTTATTCCTGTAGCCAGTATCATTTATTTTTTTTTGTATTTACGATTTATTTTTCCAATTATTAATTGGGAAAGTAAATTATATTTATCAACCCATTTAATGAATAATTCTTATTTAACTACATAATTAAATGGGTAGTCAGAAAACTCAGAACTTAAAATTTAAATTTAAATCAAGTCTAAATGATAAAATTGCACGAGAATATTAACATTTACAATAATTTAAAATTATTTGTATGTTAAAAACCCTAAATCTTAAAGTATACACTTTGAAATTCTGCAATCAAAAAATTTCTTTACGTAAATGCAATAGCGATCTAGATACAAGATTGGCCCCTAAAGTTACCTCATTTTTTAAAATCTTGCATAAATGAACAAATGCATATGTATTACTAGTAATACAGTTTTTTTCTATTTTTTGTTTATTTTTCCTCTGCATTTTATAATTCGAAAGTATATAGTATTGCCCTCAACTTTCCTTTTCTCTTTTCCGTACTGCCCCCTTAAGTACACAGATTACCTAGGTTAGGCAACAGATAATATTTACACTGGCCCCAAGAAGGCCAGCTAGCAGATTAAAAGCTGGCCAGTATAGTGAAAAGCTAAAAACTGTCATAACATGTGATTGCTTTCTTGTCATAATTATAAATATTATAGTTCAATCTTCATCAGTCCTTAGTGCCGCGCATTTATACTATTTTCAACCTTACTATTTAGAATTTAATTTAAATTCGTGAACGAATTCCTAACCAGTTTTTAAGTTTTCTAAGTTTCTAGTTTTCAAAAATATTCGAAATTTCGAATACTACTATAAAAAGTGATGTTTTCAATATATCGAACATATCGTTGTCGAAAACTTGATTGTTATTTAGGAAATTGTGCGAATTTGTGTGAATGTTACGAATTTGAAAAATATCTTCAAACTATTTTCATTATCAAAACATTTGTTGTCAAAAAAATTATATTAAGAGAGAGAATACAAATTTTATAAACTTTATTGTAATTTTAGAAATATTAAAGGATTTCACGGAAATTTAACGAATTTTATGAAATTTATTGTGATTTTTAGAAACTATGGGAAATTTAAAGAATCTAAAAAAAATTCATTGGATTTTTATGTATTTGAAATTATTTAATGAGATTTCATGGAACTTTAAGTAATTTTAAACGATTTAACAATATTTTGTGTAATTTTAAGTAATGTAAAAACTTAAAAGCTTTAAAGGCTTTTACGTTATTTATAGGGAGTTTAGGAGACTTTTTTGGATTTTGAATAATGTTAAGAAATTTCAAAGTATATTATCAAATTTATAGAGGATTTTAAGAAATTTTCGGATTATTATTATTATTATATTCTACATAGTAGAATTTAAGTTTGAAATTTTTTTGATGAAAGAAGTTAGTATTAAATTGAGAAAACTAAAAATATCTATATATCTTTTTTTTATAACTGGCAAAATAAATCTTGAGAAAAAATAAACTTTAAGAAATATAGTCATGTTACATATAGAATTAATCAGTAATTGATAAACAATCTGAAAATTTTATTACATTTACAGTTTAATAATTTATTTAAGAACGCTAATTTAGCAATAGCGCTTCAAATTGTCTAAGAACAGTCCTGCCGACTGTCCGCACATCTGGCACTCCGTCTCGAAAAAAAACCGCGATGAGGCGGGATGAGACGAGACAAAGCGAGACGGGACAAACCGAGAAAATGGCAGAGGAGAGCGAGACAGAACCGAGTAAGGATCGAGAAGAAACCGAGACAGACTCGGTTTGTCTCGTCTCGGACGGCATCACTACTTTCGCATGTAAACTTCTTCAACGATTTTCTCTAGAATGATCTTGCGTTAATTATAAGCCTAAGTAATAATGTATTATTATATATTTTTACAGATTAAATAAAAATATAATTAAAAGCAAATTTTAAAATTCCTTTGTCCTCGATGTTGAGGATACCGAGGGTGGATTAAGTAAAGAAACTGAGCGAAAGTGATAAGCTCATCCAATATACTCACAAACTTGTGAAACCAAAATGTCTTCTGAATTTTTTGCAACTAAAGCATACATTTATTCTCTATGTTTGGGAAAAATTTTTCAGAGTATTTAACTTCGCTATAGAGGAAGCGTATAACTAGGATCTCCGCTGTGCATAAGAGAGATAAATGGTGTCCGGTCGTTCACCACTGACAGGAAAATTTGGAGCTGTTCATAAATTAAAAAAAAAAGAAAAATTTCAACCAAACTTGTGCAAACTCGATAAAACCTAGCTTCCGGTGATCGGTGGAAACGTTGGAAAACGCTTTTCCTGTCGCTCGTAGCGAATACTGTTCCGCAGCAACGAATGCAATCAGATCTGGTACTAAAACAAATTTATTAGCAATGAAAAAAAAAGAGTTCAACGTTTATTGTTAAATTACATTATGCATACAACAACTGTAAAACTTTCCGCGCTTTGTTTCAGGTAGACCGACTTTTTACGAGAGTGTAGTTCGTTTATGGATGCATAGAATTTTTCAGTGAGCCAATGAAAGCGATAGTACACATCCATGTGAATGAATCCGGTAAATGGTATCCGTCACTGTAATAAAGATCAATGGTGCGAAAAATTGTAACGCGATATCACCCGTGTGGTCTTGTCTCTTCGTTTTGCTGTTATATTTCATTTTATCATTTTTGTAATTCATGATGGAACTGGTGGATCATGAAATATCCATTATTCTCTTTTATACAAGCTCAAAATTGCCTTTCCTTTTCATTAATAGGAAAACATCTGCATGCTGTGCAGGCACATTCTCTTTACCACTTCACGCATCACATCGCTCGCAAGTTTAAGCACGATTAAGGCTATGTATTACTTATCCGATCCCTACCTTACCGACATTTTTTCTCTGCAACGTTACGTTTAAATTTATTGAGATATCAAATAGGAAATTTCTGTACTTAAAGTTCAAACATTAATGTACGTTTATCTGGTCCTAAATATTTACATTTATAAAAATTTAGAACCAGATAAACGTACCTTAATGCTTTAACTTTAATTGTTGAAATTTTCAATTTGATATCTCAATTAATGTAGACGTAACGTTGCAGAGAATAAAATGTCGGTAAGATAGGGATCGGATAGTAATACATGGCCTTAAGTTGTCGAGTATTTTGCACTCCGAAATATTTTGGATCCTGCACTTCAGTGTGATCTCTTCGAAAAGTAAGCTTTCAAATATTGCATCAGGTTTTAATAAATTATAACATCATTATAAATGAAATATAGGAAAATAAATATACTCGTAATAAAGGAAATATAATATCATATAATCATTATAAAGCCAAGTTGACTTGGCCAATTAAAAAAAAATTCTGTGTAAATATTCTTAATGCTTTTATATATTTCCTTATTTAGGATAAAAAAGTACGAGACACACTACTTTAGTATTTATTCTATATATTATAAGTATTCTAATTTGATTAGAAAACTTTTAAAAATGAACAAAAAATATCGAAAAATGGAGATCTGAATTTTGCCAAATTTATCCATACAAATTAGGGTGCTCCAAAATACACGAGCTTTTAAAAATTTCAGGTACTCTTGGACATATTTATATTTATATGTATATAATCGTAGTATATTTAATGCACCCCCAACGGCGTTAAAGCTTTAATAGAGCATATATCTCGGAAATATTATTAGAGATAAATTGTTTTAAATATAGGTCTCTGAATTCGTCTTGATTTCCTTTATAATCTAAGATAATTTATGAAACATAATAATATTAAATTATGAGTAAAAATGTGAAAAATACGCAATATAAAAGTTTTTATATTAACTAAATCATACTTGTACCTATTCCTTTTGTAAATCTGCACAATTTTCATCTTTTTCTATTTACCCTAAAATATCAATAGTTGAAAAGTTATTAATGGTTTATATTATATTATAATATTACATTATAAATTAATAAATTTAATACTATTTCATTAAATTCTTATTGACGCGTATGTCGAGAGATCTATGCGAATATTTGATTCCTTTAATTTTAATTAATCTTTAATTAATTAATCAATATTTCACTAATTTTTAATGAAATGTTTGATTATCAATATGAAAATGTTTGAATATCATTTTCTTAAAACGTGAGGAATTTTTTCAATTAAACTTTTTTACCCACTATTCAGAAACTATCTAATAGTCTACAAAATCATTTTTCAGTTTTTTGTTTATACAAAAATCAATTTTTAATCAACATCTAAATTGAAAAAAAACGTGCGTCAAGCTTTCTATCTCTTGTAATTCCTCGAAAATGATTGACTTTTTCTCGTCCATTTTTCTGGCCTTTATTGAGCACTAAAATATCCCCAGAGTGGACTTTTGTTTTTTTTTTAAATTAAAAATTGGCTTTTACCGACCGTTTTTTTTATCTATCCTGAAAAATGTGATATATATGTGTTAATCTTATATGACATACCACCTATCACATATCTAAACCAGCCTACTTAAATGATCCAATTATAAAGTATTATTGCATAACTAAATCTGATATTTCCGTATAATTCTTGACCAATTCAGTAGAAAGGTCCTAATTTATTTCATTTCTAATAACTGTTGTGTATAATTTTTTATAAATGTTTATGCAATAAAATTTTTTTTCTTCTTTCATGAATTACGTTAAAACAGTTTTTTTTCCTGTAAATTGTACAAATTTAATTGGAATCAATTGATGAATTATTGCCAATTCTATCTACTATATCTGTTATCTATTGACGTGAATTCATGTTCACTCACTTATTTGCTTATAAAAAATTTAATGAATTTTTAAACAATCGCTTATTTATTAGACAACTTTTCTGGATATCAGCTTTACTGCTTCTAGGTATTTTTGATTGAAACCATATATTTATCGAAAACCGGTACTCTTTAAAAAGAAACAGTAACATTTAAAATTTTAGTTAATTATTAAAAAAAATTTCTTTAGTCGACCATGAAAAATTTAAGCGGAAGGGTATTAGCTTTAATTAAGAAAAAAAAAACATTCAAATTGGTTGAGAAATGGTTTCAGAATATCAATTTATATACAGATATTTTTTTTACCCCACTGTGTGGTGTTCGATAAGAGGATTTTCCAAAGCTTTTATAGCTCTGTATCAAGGCCAACGAGGACCATTTCGAAACTCATTTGCAATTTGGAATACTAAAGCTGTACATATATGGTATACTGAAAGTATAGAATTATACTTAAACATAATTTTATTTTTTTAAATAATATCTTTTATTAAAGTAGAATAGTAGCCGAAAATGTTTGTCCGAGTTATTTGTTATCACCCTGTAAAGAAACTCTGAGCTTTCGTAAAATTACACTTCATATCTTGATAACAATTGCAGTTTGACTTAAGTAAGTTTGCTTACACTACTGGGTCATTAATGTACTCCCTGTCGTATATTCCATTATAGCCCCGAGCTGCTCATTTCTACAAGCTTGAACTTAGCCGAAGTACGTTACTTTGAGTATATGTTTAGAGGATGTGATACCCCGCAGAGGTAGCCGCATGTAGAAACTTATGCCTTCAGATCCTCTGACAACTTTGTTATCTATTGACTAATCGAGTGAGTTCACAACATAAATTCAACCCACGTGGACTTTTCTCTTCCTAATGGTTATTCTAATATTTATGACTGGGTTACTCCACATAATAATCAATTTTTCCACTATTGGGTATAGTTAAAATATTTTATTCAAAAAAATGAATTTCCGCGTTCTTAAGACAAAATACGACCCATGTAATCGATAAGTTCTTATTTGCCTTCTAAGGATACAAATTATTATTCACAAAAAGCCATAAAAGTTCTATTTAATATATATATATTCAAATCAAAAGGACGTTGAATTAAAAAATAAAACTTACAGTTATTTCCTCAAGGGAAATTGCGAATTGTTAAAAAGTTCTCGCATTTATAAAAGCCTGACGAATTCATCAAGCTTTGAATATGAACAGGAAATTTCCTGTTCATATGCGCAATGAACAGAGAAATTGACGTGTTTTTTTTCTATTATAATTTACAAAATTTCCACTATAATCGGTAGTAAGTGGTGGAAAATTTATGCCGAGAAGATTCGAGACATGTTCAAGTATACATTTCTTAACCTTAGAAAAAAAGTCTAGATTTCATTTTATGCTTTTACCTAATAGAAGAGCATTCAGAACGCATTTTTTCCGTTTTCCCATAAGAGCCCATGTTGAATTAAAATCATGATATTTCAATAAATACGTAAGCTCACGACTTGAAACTTCGCGAGGATATTCATTATACCTTATATTTTCAAATTTTGATCGAAAAAAATATTTTTTAGATTTCGTTTTATGGCGGACGTACATCCTTAAGAACTTTTCTGATCTAGAAACCCACTAATCGGAAAAATCAACGCCTGTCTAGAGAAATAAGTTCGTTATCTCGCGCAGTAATCAGCAACCTCAAAACCCCCCAAGTAACATTATTTAGCCCATTTTATGAACATTTTACAGTTTTGGCCAGTTTTCGGGATTTCGTCCCATTGTGCGTTCCAAAAACATTCAAGAAACATCCCTATGTCCTAAATACGTTCAAAAAACGTCATTAAAACGTTTTCAGGAAATTGGACATAGGGACTTTCCTAAAAAAACGTATCTGATGTCATGTGCCACTGGGACAGCACATACACATATACGTGAGAAAAATCGATATCTAGGGACTTTTTCTACAAAGAGTTGAATACAAATTGCAATTACAGATGAATGAAAAATTTTCTTTTTGATTCTATTAACTGATTAGTATATTTTACAAGATTTGATGGGTCTGGAATTCGAGCAACGACGAGCAATGCAATTTTTCTCTAAACGTTTGCTTCATTTGGGTCAATTTTATCTTACTCTTTTACACAAATCATTATGTTTTTATGTCTAGTACTACTGTAACTATTATACTAGTGATTTATATTATAATAGTACTTATTGCTAGCAGATGAATCCATTTTTTAGAATTGAAATATCTTGATTCAGTGATTTTCTATAATCCGCGAAACACAGAACCAGTTTTAGCACTACGAAACTGCCAGTTGTTCATCAAACGAAGGTCACTTTCAAACTGCCATAGAAAGACAGGTAATAGAGATAGGGACCTCTAGGCTACAGATTTTTAAACCCTGATTCTTCCTCTACAAAAACCATCTATTCTGATTTTAAAAATCGAAAATTTTTTTGAACTTTTGGTCAGCTTTTCGGGATTTGACCCAACTGTGAATCGTTCTGACGTTCGCTCGGAGAAGGTCGGAAATCTATGGTATCAGTCCAAAGTGTCCGATTTGTCTTGTCAAATAAAACTCGAAAACTACTGTGCTATCGAAAGTTAGCGAGGTGTCCGATTGACCTTATAAAACCCGAAAAATACTGTGCTGTCGAAAGTGAGCGAGGTGTCCGTTTACCCCTATAAAACCTGTAGACTACTAAGCTGCCATAGCTGATCAAAAAGTAATCGAATAATTCTCTAGGAAATCGAGATACCAAGTAGCCAGATAATTTTCCAGGAAATCGCGATACTGAAAAGCAACCGAAAATGTCAGGAAGTGATATCCACAATTTAATTTTCTATACATTTAGCTAGGAAATCTGTCATTGGTCATTTTGCGGACCATCTGCGGAAACGCCATTTATTTAAAGCAATTACATATTTGTTAGATAAACAAAACGAATAATCTTTTCCTTCATCACTACATGCAAAGAGTAGATGATCGTTAATTTTACCTGGAAATGTTATTATTGTATAAGAAACCTTTTACAAACTGGAAGGTTTGAAAAAATATTTAATTCTTCCTACCCAGATGTTTAAAAAATTTTAACTGAAAAATTTTGAATTATTAAGGTAAATGCACCTATTTGCGACAGAATAAGGGTTATGACAAAATTAAAAGACCAATATAAAAGTGTAATCCATTCCGATTCGCTAAAGAAATTATTACTGATCTAAGAATATATATTATATTAGAGACATTTTTTT
>JAUEJJ010000002.1:240379-251293 GCA_032164275.1 Synergus coniferae
ATTCATTAAATTTACTATATTTAATCAGGTTTGAACGCAAATAGGAGCACTGACGCAAATAGGTGCATTTACCTTACTTAAATGAATGTATAAGTATAAAAAATTAATTTTATAACCTTCATATTGTATATTATTTCTATAATATAAAAATATTTAATAATTAATATATTATTATATCATCATTATATAATATAATCAATAATTAATATAATAATTATTTTTATTATTACTGTTATTATTTCAATAATTAAGAATTAATTCCTAATTCGACTCTTCATTAAATTTTTTTTTATTCTTGAATAATTACTTAAAAGAATGATGTGGGTTATTAATTTAAAATTTATTTTAAATATTATATTTATTTCATATTTTAAATAAGATTGAACATACCTTCTGTGTGCCATCGAAGGGTTAAAGTCAACAAATTTTTTTATTATGGTATATCACAAACCATTTTTAAATTACATTTTTTGCGTTTGATCAAAGTTAATACCTATTGCTGTGTTCAATATTGCTATGATAGGTTAATTGAAATTTTATGTTTAATGAGTAATATGGTAAGTTCTCAATTTCTTATTTTCGTTGACAATAAAATACTAGGGTTGTTTCGAAGTAATGTACAGATGGCTCATATTCAGAGAATTTATTTCAAAAATAGATTTCAGTTTTTCAGGTTTTCAATATAATCCCTTTGCTTTATAATGCAACTTCCAAACTTTTCGGGGAGCTTCTATACCGTTTCTAAATTTTCGACCTGAAAACATTTGTAAAAACGTGTTATATTCAAATTATAAAACATTTTTACACGAAACTTGCATTGAAAAGCAGAGAGATTATATTGAAGCCCTATATAAAGCTAAAATATATTTTTGAATTATATTTTCTGAATACGAACCACCTGTGCATTACTTTTGGGACAACCCTCGTATCCACATCTTTCTATGTGTAAACGTAAATCCTTTTTTAATACTGTGACCAGAATTTATGCATTTATAGACACTCTACCATAAGTATCCATAAAGTTGACTACACATCATGAATACAAGCAATAGCTACACCAAAGGGTATCTACACCAAATCTATATGTATCGGAGAATGTCGTTCTATACATAATTTTAATACCAAATTTAAATCGCTTTTCGAATTTTGAGCGTTGACAACATTTTATTTTAAATAATAATAATTCATATTTGTGAAATAAAACATTATTCTTTATACTTCAAGGTATAAACAAAATATAGCAGAAGTTAAATTAAACCATAAGTTATATGATCGTCGCAAAGAAAAAGTATGTAAATCGTGTCATTTTTGGGCCGTCTAAACGAGTTTCCCTCCTAAAAGAGTTTACGTCCTACCTGTCTTTTATTTCTAATCGTCCCCTCTGGCAACAGACTCTATTTCTATCATTCTAATCCCTCGTTTTAATTTAGAAACTTAATTGCAAATTGGGAACGAGGACAAGCCAAATGAAAAGAATTGATATTAGGTTTACACAATTTATTACAATTTTTAGAATTTAGTACAATAATCTTACAGAATTTTAAAGAATTTGACCCTTACGACGAATTGATGTGAGCCTGAATTACAATTCAGGTAACAGTGCACGGCTTACCGATAGATGATTTTCAATGATTAATCCTTTTGGTATCTGTGGTGGTGTACTGAAGTATCATGAGTTTCACTTGAACTCGCTGTTAGGACTTCTACTTAGGATTGATAATGCACTGAATGGTTGTGACTTCACTAAAGGTGTTGAACTGGGAATGAGAGTAGTGCAGCCTCTGCGAGGCTCTTTTTGCATTTCTCAAAGGCTTGCTGAGCCTCTGGATTCAATGTCACTGGTGTCTGACTCTTGACATTCCCTCGTAGCAGCTCGTTCAGAGGAGCTTGTGTTTCTGCTGCATTAGGGATGATTATTCCTAGAAAACGTCGAAGGTCTTTTGCAGTTTCTGGCCGGGGAAAATTTAATATGGCTTCTACCTTCTCAGGTTGTGGTTTAACACCTTAGTGTTGTAACTTCACTGCGTTTCACCAGTTGGACTTCACCAAAGATTCTTACTGCACTGAAGGAGTATGATTTCACTGTGCACTCACTGGTAGGACTTCACTTCGAATTAGGAATGAAGTACTCTCGATAGTTGAACTCGTAACTGATGATGCGGAACTCAAGACTGAATCTCCTCTGTGAGACCTTCTGTTTTTTAGTAATTTGGGTCTTTCCATGTGTTAGTGTCGTGTCAACTCTTATGTGTTGGTGCTCTATCAACTCTTATGTGTTGGTGCTGTGTCAACTCTTACGTGTTACTCTTATGTATTAGTGGTTTGTCTAGTTCTTTGTTGCTGTATGTCACACGAATACTTCTATGGTTGGTCCAGCTGCGCTAGCGAGTGTGCAATCTCACAGACGTCTCTTATTGAGATGTGTAGGTTCTTATGGATGTGCCTACCACAAATGAAGTTCGTAGTACGTTTCCGGGTGTAGGCGTTCAGGTATAAGGGTCCATATGTTCTCTTGCAGTTTAGGAGGTTACTGTTGCAGGTGGCTTGGATCGTAAGGGTCAATCACATAATGATTAATTAACGTAATTAAGTAAATGATTTTGATTATTGTTTACATTTAGGGATGATGCTTATTATATGAATCATGGGATGATTACATGTTTATTTTGAAAATGATTGATGAGTTATTAATTAATTAATAAATTAATAATTAATAGATATACGATAGTCGCGTTGACGTGACAAGAGTATTCAATTTCTAGGGTATGGGATACGAATTAGATGGTCACTTCAAATACATATCATAATCTAAGTAAGACAAAGTTTTTCAACTTTAATTCTGTGAAAAATCTGGGAAACAGATCAGGAGAAATGGTGGTAATGAGCTTACTATACAATAACGATTATTCTTGTAATTCTTCTTCTTGTTAATTCTAGTACTGGACGACAAGTCGAGATTAGTGTGACATACGTCGATGCTATATAACAAATGCGATGTGTTTATTTAAGCCGGTGTGGTTACGAGGTTACGTATTGCCTCGTTTGTACAAGGTTGATCAAGCTAGATTACTGGTCAACTCAGATATCCTGTGCGGTTAGAGGAGGTCACTTGCAGAATTACAGATACACCAACTTCCTCGAAACCTAGGATCTGGCAGGCTTTTCATTCAAGTAACCACGTTTCCAGAAAATTAGTTTCAACGGTATAAGTATCACCCGTGGCCTAATCAGCAAAAACTACGCCACTAGACTATTCCAAAGAATTAAGAAACGCTTTATTTTTGGAACCGAAATAATGTTGAGATGTATCTTTCCGCGAAACTATCCACTACACATAAAGAAACCAAACTTTACGTTGTAAATTCAGCATATATGTAGTAATTGCAGTTAGTTTAAAAAAATTTCAAAAAATTTTAGGGCTTCAAAGTTTTGCAATCATTTCAGAAGATTAAAAAAAAATCAAGGGATTTCAGGTGATTTGCAAAATTTCATGTAATGCACATTAAAAGAATAATTATCGTCAATATAGATCTATGAAAATATATACTTTCCACTCCCTGATGGGTAAATTTTTTATCCAAAGATGTTTTTGTTTTAAGGGTATTTAGTACTTACAAAAAAGTTTTATATGAGAATTTTGATTTTTTAATTGGTTTCATTTAAGAAATAATGGTGTTTATACTCTTTAATACTAGACAATTTTCCCAAAAGTTACACATCAGTGCAGTCAGCATGAAACCAGGTTATGAAACAAAAGTTGCTTCATTCTATACTGGAATTGAAGAGATGGAACTGAAAAATGGAGAGCCCCCACTATCCAGGTGGCACGTGTTATATACAATGAACTCATGTACGTACAAGTGCAAGGCGTTGTTGTACGAATTGATGTGGAACTACTGCGAGTTCGTGACAATCTTCACAAGCGGCTGTGGTATAACTCGCGTCACGAATTACACGAAGAAAGTCAAGAAGCTCGGAAACTTGGGGCGATGGAAACGTATCAGGGTTTCCGCTGACTTTTTTCCTCATCCCCACCTACCATTGGACAAACCACAACCAACAACCAATTTCAAGTTTATGCGACGAACTTTCTACATCTTGTCTACATATGTACATCCGATTCTGCATATCTCTTCGTTCTTTGCTCCACTTCCCCTCAACGATGATGGGCAAATTCTACTATCCGAACCAAAAGTTGATACGGCTGGGAACTACAATGTCATTCAGTTGGACGGAACACCTGGGGTAGTATCACTACAGTGTTCTAAAAATAAGGAGATTTAAATACTTTCAGGTACTTCCGGCCTAAAAGTTGTGTTTCACTTACGCATAAAAGCTCCTGTTTGCGACAGATATATAAACTATTTTCACATGAAAATGCTGGAATATCAAACAGAACTAATCGTAACAAAACTTTTTGGATAACTTGCAAACTTATTCAATTAGCCTTAAGCCTCTGAAAATTTGTGTGGAAGATATGTAACAGGTAGAGATAAAGTAAAAAAGAACAAGGCTAATTTTGCATGAATAAACTGTGAACGATTGAATGTGCAGGCGGAAATACATTTTTTGTCTGACCCCCATTAAAAATGCACCATATTGCATGCACGTGAAACGGACGCAATGTGGCCAATTCCAGACCAGTGACGTTCACACATGCCTACTCCCATGCTGGAGGTAAAGAGATAGAATGAGATAGAAATGTAAGGATACAAAGAGATAAAACTTTTCTATTCAAGTTGATATACGCCCAAAGCGCAAAGATCTAACGACATTACTGACTCGGAAAAACAATTTAATAGATTTAAACTTTATTTTTACAATAAGTTTAAGAACCTAGAACCTAGGAACGGGCAAAAGCTGAGTGGAAGTGGAAACAACAACCTCGCCTCGAAATATCCAGACTTACGTCCGGCCACGGCGCGGCGAGGACGGTTTCCACTTAAAACCGTGTTGGAGGCAGGGTGGGAACATGGAAAAACGCGGAAACCGTAAAGACTCATCTCGCGCATCTCCTTCCACCCGGTTCTGCCCTCACTCACGGTCTTCCACGCAGCTTCTCGCCCTTAAAAGAGTGAACGCGAGCCCAGATCGTCAGATACTCGGGGCTGGTTGCCAGCCCTAAACCTCCCGGGATTGGTTACCACTCTCCGGGAGAACCTCTGCTCTAGGCTTTTTGTAAACTCCCTGGATTGGTTGCCAGTCTTTGGGAGAGCCTCTGCCTCTGTGCAGCTACCACCGTCCTTGCGACGCTTCGTAACGTTTGCCGCTCTCAAATTCAGGCCTTTTGTAACTCCCGGGATTGGTTGCCAGTCTTTGGGAGAGCCTCTGCCCCTGGGCAGCCGTTACCATCCTTGCGTCCTTGCGACACTCAAAAAAAGGACGACTACCGCTCTCTGGCGCTCTGCTTTCTCTCACTCCTCGGATTGGTTGCCAGTCCCAGGAACGCCGTTAGCCGCCGCCTTTACACCAGTCTGTATCATCGACAGACGCTACGCTTCTTGTAGGATCTTTTTAATAATAAAATATCTTATCTTTCCTCAAATATCATGAGTCTCTTCTTCATTTTTACCACCCATCTCCGAGGGTAGATAGTCCTTTCACTCCCTCCCCCCCTTTCTGAGGGACCGGTTGCCGGTCTCCTCGCCAAAGAGACGAGCGGCATACCGATTCGACCCTCTTTGGACTCCCGTCGTCGGAAAAGGGCCTATCTACCCCTCGCTAAAAAAAGACTTACCACCCCTTGGTACAGGGGACCATAACAACTGGCGCCCACACACATTAAATAACAACTGGCGCCCAACGTGAGGCAGACTACCTCGACAACCACTTGCGCCCAACAGCCCACGCACACACTTATTGATAACAAAGTATCCATTTACATTCCTAAAACGCTATTCCTTTCTATCCACCATGGTATCCTCGTGTTCGGTGAAATATACATATCTCTTCCTATCCCTCAGTCTATCCCTGTTTCTGGTAATGTCTATCTCTTTCAATCTCTTTATCAGTATAACCACTAACCTATCTATTTCAATCCCCTCTTTCCTCTAACGTATCCTATTTCTTGTGAGCTACACGGAGAAACACTGGCACGAGCGGTTAGTGTTAAAATAACATTTTTTTTTCATAGCACTAGCCACAATTATCAACACAATGCACGCTCCTATGAAATTCACGTGCATAAAGTGGGAGAATATATATGGTTAAGTTCACGCCTCCAATATGCCCTCAATTAATTGCAAATAATTACTTTTTTAGAATAAAGTAATTAACCCGAAATGAGATAAAGAAGGATGGATTTCAATAGAAAAGAGTTAAACTAGCAAGACGGAGAAGAAGACACTGAAAAAGATAGGTCTGGAAATAGAGTGGGGTGGAAATCACGGGATTGAATTAGAGAGTAGTAAATTTCGATTAACAAGGAGGTAGAAAGTGATAGATGAGGATAGGCGAGAGATTGGAAGAGATAGAAAAGTGGGTATTGAAAAGAGATACGAGCGAATTCTCATTGACTGAAAGATAGAAAGGTATAGATGAGAATAGACGATAGATAAAAGGGAATAGATAAGTAGGAATTAAAAAAGGTAAGAGCTACAGGATACGAATATAAGCGAGAGATAGAAAGGGATATAGAAGTGAGGATTGAAAGAGATAAGAGCGATTTTGATTGACAAGAAAATAGACAGGAATAGACAAGAATAGGCAAGAGACAAGAAGGGTTAGAAGAGTGAAGATTGTAAGATATAAGAGCAATTTTAATGTAGATAGAGATAGAAAGAGGGATTGTGTTACGTCGTAATACCTTACATTGTGAACTATACTTTATGCTCGACCTTAGGCACGAAATACGAATCGAGAATCTATTAAAAGGTAGAAGGAACGGGGGCTGTGAAGGAGCGAGAGTGGGAGATTGTATGTGTGTCTGTACTCTGTGCGCGATCGGCGTTGGCTCGCCTTAGTCGTCGTCGTTTCCCTTCAGTCGAAGCATCAAGTGCAGAGCTCCGTGTCTCATACGAGTATAGCGCCTTCTCATAGGCCATTCGCTATTCCCCACCGGGGGTTCTTTTCTTACGCCTCTCACGGCTATCTCAATCGCTACACGTGCTTCACCACGTTTTCTCGATACCTAAGGGTGTCTACTGAGACCATCAGCATCTCAGGCCTCTTAGGATTCTTACCAAACAAACAATCAGTCTCCTTGACTACAAACTGAATTGCGTACCGCGAGTGTGGCGCGAACATCACCTTCGTGGTTATTCTAACCTTCAGTGTTGTTTAAATAAATTCTGGGTTTTTTATGGCAAAATGGCTTTTTCCCCCTAAAACAGTGTAGTGATTTCATACACCTAAATTTTATTAGTGATAGAATTTAAAATATAAATTAACTTCCAATTAAAGATAAATTTATATTAGTGCTGCTGAAAATCATAAATATTCATTAACTAGGTTGGAATATACGAGATAGAGAAATGCAGATTGCAGGAGATAGGTATGGATGTGTATTGAAATGAAGATAGAAAAGGATAAAATATTACGCTACTCTTGCCCTACCCTAGCCAAAGCTTCGGATTGAAATTCATTCCGAATCAATCCAAATCATTCCGGAATTTGTATCCAAATCAAACAGTTTCACTCCGATCGAATCTGAAAAAAGTTTTCAATCCGAATTAATCCGAGGACTATTCAAAATCAATCCGAATGAATCCAGTCAATCCGAATCATTCCGAATGATTCCGGTCAATCCGAATCAATCCACATTTTTAATCCGATTAATCTGGTCAATTAGAATTTTCAATCCGAATTAATCCGGTCTATCCGAATTAATCCAACTGATTCCAAGAAATTCGGATTCATTCGGATTGACCGGATTCATTCGGATTGAATATTCGGATTAATTCTGATTAATTCGAATTGACTGGATTCATTCAGATTCGTTCGGATTAAAGGTTCGGATTGATGTTGAATGTGCCTCGGATTAATTCGGATTGAAAACGTCCTTCCTATTAGATCGGAATGAAACTGTTTGGTTCGGATACAGATTTAGGAATGATTCGGAAAATTTCGGATTGATTCGGAATGAATTTCAATCCGAAGCTTTCGCTAGGGTACAAATCTAGAAAAGTAACTTTTTGTGCAGTTACATATGATAAAAAATTTGTTTCCTTTTTCTACGACCAACTTCAGAATTTTTATATTAAACCCTATTTATGCATAGTGATTTTAAAATTGAAACGTGTGCACAATCATTTCTAATTCATAACCTTTCGAACAGAAATGTTCTTTTATTTCCCAAGAAGTCAATTTTCTTTCCAGTATAATGTAGAATAATCTTCATTTGAGTCATCTTCGTACAAAGTGAAGTCATGGTCCTCGCATTTCGCACTGCGAATTTAAAAGCTTTCTGTGCGACCCCTGTTATCGTTAGACAACGTATATATCGTATACTGTGTCGCGGGTTACATGTGCTACCTCTTTCATGCACATGTGCTTATTTTCTCGGATCCAAGTTGCCTAGTATCGGGGATACCCTTGCTTGTGTATCCTTATATGAACAGTCCTGTTACCTCGAATGTGTACGTAAGCATGCCATGTGTAAGAGATTGGCGGTAGTATGTATGGGAATCACGTTGTTGATGTACGAGAAGCGCGGCGCCATATACGACATATGCCACCGAAACTCATCCCACTGACACGTTCCGTCAACACCCTTTCCCTTCTGATATGATATTATGAATTACTATTTTCACATTGACAGAATTCAAAGAAAAAAGTACTGAGCCATAACCCAAGAAATGGTTAAATAATAGAGTACTATTTAAAGTTTCTTTTTATTTTAAATTTATTCGACACTCCTACAAATTATTCTCTCTAGTAAGAACATTTTCTCTGATTTTTATTAAAATTTATAAAAAATTATTTGGAGGACACACAAAGACAATTTTTTTGAAAATTATTATTTCTGATTTTTACCTGTATGCCTGGTGACTTTATTGACGTCTTTAAGAAATCTTTCAGATTTTTTCATGTCTTCCAAAGATCCTCACAATCTATTAAACGCAAGATATCTTCTTTGGTTTTACATTGAGATAGTGATAAAGAAATATATGTAGAATAGGAACCCGACCGAAACTTTTTTTCTACGGATACTGTTTTTCTGCTATTTAAAAAATAATTTTAATCCAATGATTAATTTATTATCAAATATTGCTCAATTTTGTGCTCAAATTTTAAGATACAATATCAAAGCTTTGTAAAAAAATAATAATTTCTATCAATAAAGCAATGGAACGAAACTTTCGGTCACTCAGAGGAAAGTCGGTAGTTATTCAATAGTCAAAATACCATGAACATCCCAAGGACGTTATTAGGACGTTCCCAGGATGTCCAGTGTCAGTCCAATCAACGTCTCTAAGACATTTAATGTTTTTTAAAGATGTTCTAAAGACGTCTTAAAGACATAGGAAGTACTCGGGATATCTTTAGTACTAATATTAGATGTCTTAAGTGCAATGAAATCATAGTTTATTATTTGCCCTTAAATCATAAGTTCAATATTCTTTAACTTCGAAGAATTTACATTTGCAATTGATACATTAATAATATTCAATATTCCACTCAGTAACTCGTATTAAACTATTTAAATATTATATCTCTATTTCAAACACATAATCTCAAAACTGTAATTCATGCAAGTTATTAATTTGCGTATTACTAGGATCAAATTGTGTCTAAAGATATAAAAAAATGTAGATTTTTATATAATACATACATTATCAAGTTACGAAAAAATTTAAACTAATTACATTTAAGTAACTTCTCTAGTGACTAACATAATATTCTACACTGGACTCACGAATTATCTCTATTCGAATTACTTCTTCTTAGAATTGACGTTAATATATATATATAGTAGGTAAGAGGTACCGTGGGGCAGGGAGACAGACTGAGTTCGAGATTTTATATATATATTACCTACTATACATATTAGCAGTCAATTTACTTGATATACCTTCCGACCAACCAAAACAGGAGGTAATCCGGGAGTTTAGTGTACCATATATTTACCCGCCAAAGTCTTTCAAGTTTATTAAAGAATAATTAATTTCACTAATATCAGTAATTACTTAAGATTTTTTGTTATTTCAAAAATTGTAGGTACAATCCTAGTAAAACTGATAATTTTAAAGATAAAATAACAAAGCTCGTTTCAGTTATTTATCCAAGAAAATCTACTAATCGTGTGCATTGGAAGAAGAAATGGAAATAAATCGTGACAGTGACGGTGAAGCAGTTCGACTTTTGTGCAGTGAAACGTCCAAAAGCGTCAAGAGCTTTTAATTAAAATATGGAGATCAGGACCCAAAGCTCGGCATTGTGGCTGCTCGAGTCAGGCTGCAATAATAACTGATAATATATCGTCCTCAAAAGCCGTTGTAGCCGGTTCTTCGAAACAATGAATTCAAATCCGCTACTCGTTATTATCAATGGAACAATGACATTTCCAAAGTTCGTGCACTTTGGCTTACGACGCTTCCTATTACCTTTAATCATTGTCAACTCGGGATTATGTGGCTAGAATTTCTTGCTTTATTATAATTGCTGAAAATTAAGAAAATTAAGGGTACTTATGGAAGGAGATTTCATGTTAGAAAATGCTATTATTTGAAATCGATTTTCATCAGCAGACAAGCCACCATTTTTTATAATTGTCCCGCAAATGTCCTAGCGCACGCATCATGGGATATATCCTCATTAGTCTTCTCTGACTCGGTCTAGTTAGCTGATTGGTTCACTAGTCATTATCTCCATTTCACGGTTCGAGACACCCACTGGTCTACTATCTGATTTTTTCATGTAGTCCTCTCAGTTTGGACGTGAATATCTCAGAGAAAAAAAATCGTACAAAAATGA
>JAUEJJ010000002.1:251393-262626 GCA_032164275.1 Synergus coniferae
ACATCTATGAAATTACATTTTGGCCGTTTTGACGCACTGCAGTAATGGTTTCGTGGGGAATTTGTCATTTTGTGCACTCTAAACCGACGTCGAAAGTGACATTTGTTACGCACGTATAAAAAAAAAGGTTTGTTTTTAATTAATTGAAATTATACTCCAAAAACAGTATACTTGTACCTGTACGTGAGTTTAAATTATATTATTTATATATACTTTTTTTATTCTTAAAAAAAGGAGATGCATTGATTAGTTTGTTTCACCTATTCAAAAGTGCCGCCCTAACTTATTTAATATGGCTGCCTTGGAAGAATGGTCCTTATTGGTTGCATTTTTTTTACTTGCGCGTGGCGAGACCATGAGTAGTTGGATCATGCTTACAACACTCTTCGCGATTAGGAATCGTACATGGCTTGGGGACATTCCTACTTCTCAATATCGGAATTGTACTTCTCAATATCGGAATTGTCCCCTGCTTGGGGACATTCCTGCGTTTCAATAGAGGAATCGTACCCTAATTGGGGACATTCCTATTTCTCTCGATACGGATCGGATCCTGCTTAGGGCAATCCTTGCCACACACTTCCGTGGGGCCAATATCATGCCACATGGGGCAAGTCTCTCTGCAGAATGTCACACCTGCGGCATGTCACATCTGCAGCATGTCTCATCTGCGGAATGTCACATCTGCGGCATATCACACCTGCGCATGTCTCATCTGCGGCATCTCTACCTAGCGGCTTCTATAGTAGTAAGGGCCCACCATGGGGAGACACCCCCTCCAATTTTCTATCCCCCCTTCAACCCACTATGGGCCCCCATGGGGAAACACCCCCTCCACTTTCCTATCCCTCCTGTGTATAGTGTGAATTCGATGCAAATCTGGCTAGCAGGTGTTTATTGACATTGTTGCATTGTATCCTCGATTGTCATCTTAGAGATCACATAACAGATATGGGCATGACCGCTTGAACCCTCAGGAGTTATAGGGAAAAATGTTAATTTCCTTGTGAAAAATGCCGCGCGGGAGAGAAGCCGCTAGGTAGAGTTGCCACAGTTTTGACATGTTGCAGATGAGACTTGCCGTAGAAGTGTCGCAGATGAGATATTCTGCAGATATGACATGTCGCAGGTGTGACATGCTGCAGGTGTGACATGCTATTAACCCCTTCCGTACTCTCTCGTACGGTTTTTGAGACACAAGAATCGTATCCTGATTGGAGACATTCCTATCTCCTAGATATAGACTTGGACCCTGATAGGTGACATCCTACCCCCCTATTCATGTTTCTTCCAATTACTTCCCAATTCCCAAATTACGAGCTTAACTCAGTATTGATGGACGTTTATAAATCACAGATTTTACATTGTATCTATTAAGAAACCCTTTTCCTTTGGTATGGATTTTGCCCCGTATTAATATATTCTTGTTCGTCCATTGCGACATTATATTATTGCCATTAACTATTGTATGTATGACTATGTGTATTTTCTGGTTTTTTGTGCAAAATTGAATTTTTTTTGATTTTTATGTCTAATCAATTGTGACGCATCCGATTTTGATTTATACTGATTATTTTCATATTTATGTAACGGTTTAAATTTGCTTTTCTCAAATCTCATGTTATGACTTTCTTCGTTAACTTTGCCGATTGCGAAATGTTTTATTTGATGTGTGTTGATTCGAGCAAATTGTGCGTTTTTCAATATGCCTGACCATTAGATAGTTGATATATTCGGGAATATAAAGATATATTTCGGACGAGATGCTTATGTTGTAGCCAAAACATGATTTTAGTCTCTAAGTTGCGGGTAAATATAGTTTCTACAATGAAATGCGACTGATAGTAGTAAAATATGGTAAAATTAAAACTCGAAAGGAATGAAGAATAAAATGAGGATAAAGATAAAAAATTGATGAGGAATTTAGTGTCGCAATGAGCATAACAATGTGAGCATAAGAAATGGTTAATTGATAAATAATGATAATTAAACCCTAATTATCCTATCTACAGCAATTTTGGAGAAATTCCAATAAAGAACGGCATTACCTACAAATTGTGCAACCTATCATGAGACTAAAATTTGCAACGTTTACAATAAACGAAAAATTTTTCTTTTTTTTCTGAAACTTACAAGATCCAAAATTTTCTGGTGGAAAGTAGTTGTATACAACCCAAAAAATGATCCACCAAAGTTTCAACCCTATAGCGAATTTGGAACTCATCCTTCTTCATTCCTTAAAATTAAAAGTTCACCAAATTTACCCTAATTCGTTGGGTCAACATTTTATTGCTAATAATAATTCTTTTGAATGCTGAAAAACACCCCAAAAAGTTTTATCTCCCTAGCTCGTTTGGAACTCACCCCATATCATTCCTTATACCTACAAGAATTTACCAAAAATTTCCTAATTTATTGGGTCAACATTTTATTACTGATAATAAGTCTCTTCAATGCTAAAAGGCATCCCAAAAAGTTTCATCCCTCTCGCTAATTTGGAACTCACCTCATATTCACTAAAAACTGTTTGCTTAGAGATGAAACTTTTTGAGATATCTTTTAGTATTGAAAAGACTTATTATCAGTAATAAAATTTTGGCCCAACGAATTAGGGAAATTTTGGTGAATTTTAAAGTTTCAAGGGATGAAGTAGGGTGAGTATCAAATATATGCAGGGGTTAAAACTTCGATGGGTAATTTGTTGAGTTGTATAGAACTACTTTCCACCAGAAAATTTTGGATCTTGTATGTTTTAAAAAAAATAAAAAAATTTCGTTTTCGTTTATCGTAAACATTGCAAACTTGAGTCTCATATCTATCTTCCCTGAAAAGCAGCGTCTCGAGGCGGACTTTCCAGGATTTTTCGTGGCCCATCTAGATACTTTCGCGGCCCTTCTTGTAGGTAGGTTTTTGGGTGCATATTCTTGCATATGAAAGTCCAGTATGTCGACAATTTTGCATATAAATGATTTAAATTTCGAAATTTTGCTTACATCAATGAATAGAGCATGAAAAATTTGATCAAGAATGATAGTTGTCTTTTGAAAATCTACCATTCGTTAAGAGATACAGCAAATACGAATACTTAAATTTCTTTGTTTGACTCTAAAAATATATTTAGTGCTTAGTGTTTTTCTTAATCCAGACTGCTGTATAAGACTTATGATGAGCATTAGGATGAGGGTGGGGATTAGAATGAGAATCGGCAGTAACAGTAGATAAGGGCATTATGAGAACATTATGATGCAAATGAGAATGCAAATAAAGATATTGTGGATGAGAAGTATGTGAAATAGATGCGGAGTAAATGATGAGGATAAAGCCTTAAGAATGAAAAAAAAGAGTGATGAAAGGAACGAAATTAGGAGTATTTTTTAAAAAAGAAAGATCACTAAATATAGAAAATAAGTGATATAGAAGAGACTGGATTTTACACAAGAAGAGCGAAATCGTTAATGAAAAAGCAATAAATTTAATGGGTGAAAGGACGTAAACTCCGTTTCTGCAAGAAAAGGTGAGAAAGTGGTAAGAGGCTCATTTAAAATGAATAGAGGTAAGTTCGGTGAAGTAAAGAGCCACTCGACTGCTTCCAAAATGACTATGCTATCTAGATTCGGTTGATGTTTCAAGAGTGAAAAAGCCTCGAAGAGCTTAAGCAATTCGGAACTTAGAAGGTGCCGTGATCTGATAACGAGGGCAAGCTTAAATGGACTCGTGCGACGTGATAAATAAGGTACAACGCTACTCGAAATTACGAATTACAGGGCAGAGAAGCGATGAAAGAATGAAAAGAGGAAGTGGGGTTGCGCTAAAACAAAGACCTTTAAAGTGTGGAACAAAACCTGCGATAGTTAAAAAACTCTTTGTACAATGCACAGTGATTGAATAACGTAAAAAGCTGGCCAAAATATGAAAATCATTTGCCATTTGGGAAAAATTCAGTGCCCCTTTGTTTTAAGCATTACTGATTACAAATTTAAAGTCAATTTTCAAAAAAATATGGCGGATTCAAAATGGCAGAAGTATTTTGCAATAAGTTCTAAGAAATAATTGAAAATCAGTATGCAGGGGTTTCGAGAGTCGCTGATTACGAATCGGAGGTGACTTTTCTAAAAAACATAATAGTGGATCCAAAATGGCTGATGAATTTTAGGAAATGTGGTTGTTATTAATCTTTGATAGAAATAATTATAACTGTTAATAAAATATGTAAAATCATAAACAAAAGTTATTATTTTCACAATTTAAAACCTCGCTTCTAGCTCATAATTTGATTGAATGTGTATGTTTATGCAACTAACATTTTTATACGTAAAATTTGCTATGATACTTTTCTTATGAAAATTAAAAGTTGTAAAATGTTGTAATTTGATATGAATTAATTGTGAGTGATGTGAATATTAATAAAAAATTTGGAAGCGGTGTCTCGCGGGGTTATTTATAAATTAATTCTTTAATAAACATTTAAGTTGCTAAACTTGGAAATTTTTCAATTTAATGAATCAGATATCAATTTCAAATGTTCTAAAACTGTGTTTGATGGTGGACACAATAATCTTACTCAATTTTAGCAGAATATTTCATTTCATGCAAATTAAATTCATTAATCCATCGAAAAATTATGTACTTTTGGAGAGAACGATTTTTTATATCTGAACGTTTGTTTCACGAGTCACTCGCGACGGTCAACGTCAAACTAGAGGGATACCAATCAATGAAACTCCCCAGATGAAAAAATTTGTCCGTCTTTTGACCAGCATTTTTTGATTTTCAACACTGTGCAACGCCAAATAATTTATGTTTTCTGAATCCTATCGATTCTGTAACTACCCAGTGAGAAAAAAGAAATTGTCATCCTGAGGATGTTGTAAGGACATCCCTAAGCCGTCCATATCAGTCTGATTGATGTCCAAATGACGACTCATGCCTTAAAGATGTATTTTGGACATAAGACGTCTTTATCAATTGTACTGACATGTACATCTTAAGGATGTCATTAGGACGTCCTCAGAATGACAGTATCTATTTGTCCACTGGGTATTGGGTAGTTATATATAATTAGGCAATTAGGCTGTGCCAAAAATGTGGGTTTTGGAATTTAAATCATATTTCAGATTATCCTCGAGGGAAATAAAAACCTTTTCCGTTTCTTTAATTTTATAACAATATTTGTGGTATACATTTGCTTTTTAGTTAAAAAAAAAATTTCTGATCGTCAGAAGTAGAGAAGACCAACAATTCTCTATTTACCCAAACGAATGGTCCAGTAAATCTGGCTCTCTCAATTTATCCAGTTTAACCTGGCTTTATTCCTCAATCACTCTACTAAATGCAAAATTGTGAAAAGTTTTTGTTATTTCGAAAGTTTCTATAACTTGATATTTATTAATTAAGTTCTATATATAGAGTAACTTTTGAAAAAATTTGAAAAGCAAAATCACTATTTCAAGTATGTTTAAAAGTATGCCAACTTGCATGAATTTTTACCATTTTTATAAAAATAGCTGTTTTGAATGACTGATTTTAAATGAAATTTGCAGGGCAGATTGTGAAAGTAAAACATTTTCTATGTATTAAAACGGCTCATATGAAATTATAATTAACAAAATATAAGTATTCAAACTTTGTGTGATATATATGGTATACTGGTGCAGCATTGGTCGATATAATGCATTTCTCGGCTCAAGTTTCAACGCTGAGAGTCGTTCACTTTATTATGCTTAATTTATAACTGAGAATGAACTTATTACGACTTTGAATAAAGATTTCAAATTACATGAAAAATCAATATTTAACGTTGCTGTCTTACTAAAGAAATTTTAATAACTTCTGATTTTAATGGTTCTGAACTTTTCTTGAAGATTATTGGAATCGTTAAATGAATTTCCCTTCATCTTTTCTGGAGAATAATATCTCAACTTTCCAACCAATCGTTCTTTCCGTAGTTGCATTGAAACAAATTAAAATCCATTTCATAATCATTGAAATATAAGCTTTTCTTCCAAAATAATACTGGAATTCCAATTTTACGCTTTTCTTCGCGAGATGTAGGAACCTTGAAGTTTAAAAAAAAATGGAAAAGTTGGCACAGTTATGTTTCTAAAGAGGAAGGAAAGTATGAAGATAAATTTTAAAGAACATTGAAATCCTATAATATTATTTTCTTTAAGAAAGTGGACTGCCTGCCAATCTCGTGGTTAGCCGAATTTTTGTTTTCATAAAAAGAAGAACTGTCTCACATTCTATTTACCACATACATTCACATTACCATTTATTATCAATTTGCAATTAACCTTAAGAGCTTTTGTAAACTTAATGCTGCAGGTTCTCTACAAGATTTTAATTTTTAAAGCATCACAATGCATTGTTTTTATAGAAACTTATATGCATAGGATAGTTTATATATAGCAAATCGTGTCTGAACGAAGTCAGCATGGAAGTTCGCAAATCGGTGTAAGAGCTTATTGGAAGAAAGCAAGTAACGCGATTACTTCTTAACGACTCCCTTGGGGTCGATGTTGACAGGTACAATCTTCCTCTTATGGGTTTTCTATTTCTTTGCCTCGTACTAAACTTGAACGAGTATAGTGATCAGATAAAACGATTATGTGACTTTCAACCCAGTGGGCGCAAAAATCCAAAGGTTATCTTATAGATGTCTTTAGGCAAATGTCTTGAGATCGTACTGAGAACCTCTAAAAAACCTAAAAAGGTCTAAAAGATGCATTAAGCACGTTAAGACACAAGATGCAGGGATACATTCTAAGTGTTCTCTCGGTACACTTAACGCCGACTAGGACCAATAGATGCTTTGCTGGAAATTTTAATGTACGTTGTACATTAAAATTTCGTTGTACTTAAGATACAGGGTGACCAGAAATATATTTTGAAAATGAATCATTTGGTATTTTTAAACTAAACAAGATTTTTTAATGTGGCTTTTTATCATTTTGTGTAGTGTTTGCGGATTAATATACATACGTATAATATTTATCCTTCACTCATGGAGCACAGTTCGAGTCGTTTTTTGAATCTGTTTAAAACCCGTTGAAGTTGGACTTTGTCTATCGTGTTTACAGCGTGCCTAATACATTGGGACTCCCATTCTGGTCACGTCTTGGTTGCTGAGTTGACGCTTATGGGGTTTTCGAACAGGAAAACAAATTTGGGCCGTGTGTACAAATGTTCTCAACACGGGTTCCAAGATGATGCGCATGCGTCGCGCATGTCACAATTGGCTGATTGGTTGCTTTTGAATGGTTGCGTCTGATTGATTGCCTTTCACATTAAAAGCGAACTGAACTGAAGCGAACTAACGAATTTATCCGCTTATGGTACTACCCACTTTGTGGCTATGATACAGCCGAGCTCATGGCGCCCCTCTTTCGACTCCTCACCTTCCCTCAGCGAAAGTTGGGAGCAAAATCAGCTTCTAAGGAAGTCAGCAATAGTATTGACACAATGGGAGTCCCTGTGTATAAGTACCTTTTCTTAATTCTTCCACACTTTGTAAATAGGGAGGCTACTTCATGTCTCCATCGCAAATTTTGGGTAACCTAGCCCAATTAGGGTACCATGAAGCCCTGTATAATATTAATGAATAGGTATTCCCCAAGTGGAAAATCCACAATACATAAATCGATCCCATATTTTTGCGCTATTGACTACATCCAGACAATTGAACTCTATTAGCAATAGGTCACATGTTTGTTTACTAAAGTTGACGCATGCCATGCTATACTAAACAATGTGGCAATAAGCAACCAAGGCAGTCGAGTACCTAAAATTATTCAAATTTTCCCGGAACGCGTACGGCGGTAATGGAAACGGCAATTTAATTAGCGCAGCTACAGTTTCAAAGTCATCAGTGCATGAAGTATGGTACTTTCAACGCATTAAATTCAATTTAAGTACTGGGCGAGATTCCACTTTGTAGCGGACTATTCCACTTTGTTGACTGCAACATTTTCATCGAAATATTTCTTTCTGAGATAAAGATTTGAAGCTTTAACCTCGGCTTTAACATTGATTTTTATGGTATTATTGCTGTTGATATAAATTGATCAGTCTATGATGTACGAGCCAATACTTTTTAAAAATATTATAGAGGACTTTTTAGGGAAAAACACATTTAAATATTTCGGAATATTTGGGGCTAAAGGAGCACGAATTTCATGGGTCACTTAGGATTGTCCAGACAATTAAAAAATCAGAAAATTTCCTGAGGATAACGTTGCAATATCGAATGGACAAGTAAATGATTCTAGAAGAAAGTACCAAACACGTTCCAATAAACATTTACGACAAAGAAACCCCTAGCGAAAGCTTCGTATTGAAATTCATTCCGAAACAATCCGAAATTTTCCGAATCATTCCGGAATTTATATCCGAACCAAACAGTTTCATTACGATCTAATCTGAAGGAAGTTTTTAATCCGAATTAATCCGAGGTACATTCAAAATCAATCCGAACCTTTAATCCGATGAATCCGAATGAATTCGGTCAATCCGAATAATCAGAATTAATCCGAATATTCAATCCGAATGAATCCGGTCAATCCGAATGAATCCGAATTTATACGAATTTTTCGGAATCATTCGGATTGATTCGGATAGACTGGATTGATTCAGATCCATTCGGATTGAGAGTTCTGATTGACCGGATTAAATCACATTGAAAGTTCGAATTAATTCTGATTAATTCGGATTGACCGGATTCATTCGGATTCATTCGGATTAAAGGTTCGGATTAATTTTGAATAGGCCTCGGATTCGATTCGAATTGAAAGCTTTCTTCGGATTAGATCGGAATGAAACTGTTTGGTTCAGATACAAATTCCGGAATGATTTGGATTGGTTCGGAATGAATTTCAATTCGAATCTTTGGCTAGGGACGTTTCTACGTTGTTTTAAAAATAGCCTTTGTCACTTGTGCCCATTAAGTAACTGCAACATAAAATGAGAAACTTTTTGTCAGAAGAACGATATTGTACAAAAAATTTCTGAGCTAATATTTTGACATAAAATTGTTTTCAAATATCCCTGGTTGTGCAAAATGAAATTCAAATCTATTTCTTTATCTTTTCTGCCTCTATGAAAACTATAGTAAACGCCGCTCTATAAAACCGCCGCAACATGGAGAAACAATTCCAAGCAAATTGAATACGCTTCTGCGGTAGAAACACAACGTAGCATAGTGACCCTAGCAACCAATTTGTTGAGTCTGTATGCGGCAACTTAATTGTACATCTCGACGCTCCTCCACACTAAACATCTATAACCTCGATTTTCAAACAAAGCAAGCAATGCATGTTCTACATGTATCCGCACTTGACGAATACTCCCAATAGAAGTGTATTTAGCTTTCAGAATCACGTTTCACCGCCGACAGCTTTAACATATACTTTATTGTCTGCACTAAATTTCACCTCTTTACTGCGAAATTTGCAAGTTGTATCTTTTCCTTTCACTCACTTGCTTACAATGCGATAAGCATTAATAAATATGATACCGAAACTATATTACTATCTATGCTTTATAAGGAAATATAATTTCACGTATATCATAGTGTTAAAGTAAATTCTACGCGAAGTGGTGTCAGGAAAAATTATTGTTTCGTTCCCGACCCACTTCCTCGACGGAAACTAATAATTCCTGGCGTTATTCTTGAGCTTCCCGTTTCGTAAAGTTTCATGGACGATAGCTCATTTAAGAATCTCTGAAAATTAGGCTTCTTTTTTCCTTTTCAAGAACGTTAATATAGAGAGAAAATTACCGAGGTATTGAGATAATTAAAAATTACTTGCTGAAAATTCAGTGCTGCAAATTGGAATCTTAAATTTCATTAAGAAGAACTTTTATTTTAAGTTAACTAGACATGTTTGAAAATTATAACATTAACATATCTAAAATGTGTAATTTCACAAACTAACTACCCCAGGTGTATCATGCCGATGTTTCTCTCTGTGGTATTTCTGGTATTTTATAGTCTATCAAAAAATATGCGACACGTGTATTTTCTTATGTGCAAAGCTGCATTTTTAAAGGGTGAAAACCCCGAAGTTCACAGCTTGATCGGCAAGTCTGAGCATGAGCCTCCCTTAATCGGGAGTAGCTTTATTATTTTTTTATGTGCGTTAACATATTTTTATTTTATTACTTTTTAAAGTAAAAAGTCACAAATTTCTTGAATTTGGATATAACTTTATAATACACAATTCTTTGTCAAATTTGGTGGTTAATAATATAAAAATTCTTAATGTAAATTAGAACAACCACCGTGATTTCGAACCTGAAGTCAAAATTTTTTAATTCAAGATGGCGAATCCAATATGGGGGACCAAAATTGACAAACCAAATTGTTGAAAATAAAAATTGCTGCATGTGAGTTTATTGGATCACTGATTTCAAATATAGAAACAAAATTCTGAAGTATTAAAGCTTCAAAGGCTATGTTTGTTTGTTTGCGAATTTTAATTTTAATTTTGTTTGTTAATTTTAATTTTGTTTAAGCGAATTTTTGAAACTATAGTGGACTATGTTGAATTAAAAAGGTTAAACTTCATAATTTTGTTTCTGAATGCGCAATCAGTGACCCAAAAAACTCTCATTTAGCAATTCTCATTTTCATTGATTTGGTTATATCAATTGCGGTCCGCCATATTGGATTAACCATATTGAATTTGAAAATTTTGACGTCGGATTCGAAATCAGCATCCAAAAAGACCCCGCAATAATAGACGTTACCTAAAAGTTAGGGATGAGGGTGGTTAACTCCCGTAAAGATCGAAGGTATTTAAGTTGTTTTTCTACGGAATAATGAAAATAATGTTTATTTGTGATTTTTTATAACAAATGATAAAAAAATAAAAACATATTAACCCATATAAAGAAAATATTATAATAATGTTGTCCCCGATTAAGAGGAACTCACGCTCAGAGATGACTGTTAAGCTGTGGTCAGATGCATGTGATTTGGTACTAAAATATAAGATGATTATTGTTAAGATAGAAAAGAATCATTTTTTAAAGTGAATTTCGGGGGTGATTTTCATTTCTTATAAGTACAGCTTTATATATATGAAAAAACACGTGTCGCATATATTTTGTTGAACTATAATATATCACAGAGAATGCGAAATCGGTCAGATACATCTTCTGATTTTTTCATGTAGTCCTCTCAGTTTGGACGTGAATATCTCAGAGAAAAAAAATCGTACAAAAATGAAATAAA
>JAUEJJ010000002.1:278867-290680 GCA_032164275.1 Synergus coniferae
GTAAAGTAATTAATTCTAAATGAGTAATTCTCTATCCAAATTTGGAACAAAATAATATATAAAAATCTTCGTGAAATTAATTAGTTTTCCATCTTATCCAGTTATTTGCTTGTTAGTTAAGATATTATTCAAGCCCAGTCGAATTTTAACATTATCAATCAAATTCAGTTTATCAAGATCTAATCAAAATTATAATTTATTGTATAATTTTGAATCCAAGATCCCTTTACTTGTGGTTTAGGAAGTAAAATTTGTTTTAATGTTGCTAACTAGTTTCATAAATGTTTAACTATATTTCAATTTTTTAATACAAAAGTTTCACGTGAAACAGATCTGGGGGACGTTTATGTAACTTTTCACTCCCACTTTTACTTCAACTTTTTCTTTTTGGTTTTCCACTATTCGATTTTCACTTTTTCCCAATACACGTAAACATCAATTATTGATAAAAATAAAAATAGGTAGTTACGTTATTTCACATTAGTAAATAGTAAAACTAAGGAATTAAATGATTTAGAAGCTGAGGGAATTTAAAGAGGATTATTAAACGAAAGAAAACTGAAATAAACTTAATTTTCATAAAAATGTCCTTTAGTCACTTTTTTCTTTAGCCACTGAATTTATTTAATTGAAAAATCTAGATATAAAAGTCATGCCATGAATACAGAAATTGCTAAGATTTCCTTACTACCAGTATTTAACTGCACGCTCTTGTACGCGTGTTGTAACGTGGAACCGCATATAAGGTATTAATTCAGAGAATTCTTTTTCAATTCAAATGCTGTATTTCGATTCTATTTTTTAAGTTAATATCGGAAATTATGCCTTAATCCTCAGATTTTCAGATAAAATAAATTTTTCATCTTGGAAATTGGTGAAGGTAAGAGGCGTAAAATAAAACGCTTGAAAGCAAGTGTACAATTCTAGAGTTTTTAAAACAATAAATGTATCTAAATATATACTGGAAGTGTAACCCCCTTTTTTATCCATCACTCCCTTCCACAATCAGACTATAATCCCCCTCTGAGAATGAGTAACTTCCTTCATCCTCTACCACATCTACATTAAAGATACATATTACATATATCGGGTTCATCCATATTTATCTTTAAAGGTTGAAGTATATACATATGAAGGCATCCCCATATGTTACCAGCAAAGGCCCTCGAAATTCTTGGGAAAGGATTTCATCTCGCTGGACAGACGCTTCTCGTAACGAGCATTTAATCACTGTTCTCCTAAAATGTCGCAAATTATTCTCTACTTTGTATCCTTCACCTACTCAAAATTGGTATTTCTACTTCCAAACTGCTACATCTCTCCCAGAAAAGCAAATAAACAAGCATAAAATATTTATTCATCCAATTCTTAATGAATCTGCCTGGTCAGTTTTATATGTATAAAACTGTTCATAAATATATTTATACTAAAGGAAAATAATAGGGGTATTAGGAAAAATAAAGAAAAAATAGCAAATTTTAAGTTCTTGGCCGTCCATCTATAATATTGTGTTTTTCTTTTGCAAACTCCCATCTAAAACGAAGTTTACAAGTGGTGACAATTTTTAAAGAAATAATATTAGAAAAGTTTTACAAATAATAAATGATAGCTGTATAATACCATATATCTGAATAAATCCGATTTTTTTTACCAAAAACAAAATCAAAGTAGTTGCCTCATTCATTTTTCCAAGGTGTTTCCATCACAAGAGCTAATATAATATTTTATCATCCTCTCTTTAAGCAATTTCAACTATTATAATGATGCCCTGCACATTGATATAGTTCTTAATAATAACGGGGCACCAAAACCTAATGAAAGATGCGACGAATTCACTTAAGCTCTACGAAGGAAGTCTTAAAGTGGACACAAAAAAAGCCAAACATTCTGATAGAAGCACGTTTATTTTCCAAAGGTCTTACTTCAAAGGTCTTCTCCTGATGTACGAACCCAGATGGCTTATTATCTATTCTGACTGTACTATGTTGAATCCTTTGCAGCTGCACTTACATTGCCGGTGAACTTTCAAGTGACGGGAATGTTTTACCTAAAGAAAATAAAGCATTAGAATCGAAAATCTAGGCAACGCTTCCTTTAAACCTTAAAGTACACACTTGTTTTTAGAGACATAAAGTATACACTGGGATCAAATGTATGTACCCCAGTGATAAAACCTTTATAGAAGCTAAACTATTTAACACTTTGACTTGAATTTTCTTCAAATTTCTTGAAAGTACACTCGAACTCCAAAGACACGAGAAGCTCGGGAATCAGGAACTCCAAAGATACGTCTGTGAGAGAAGTCCCCACTCCTGCAACGTTTAGATTTCGTGGGTAATACGTGAGAACAACACACGCCTACATTTTGAGCATCTGATTGGCTGATATGTTGATTGGCTGTGATAAGTTAACGGCAGCCGCGCGTTCTTTTAAATGTGATTCGGACTTTTTGTCTAATAGCTGAATTGTAAGTTTTTTACAGTTTTTTACTACAGAAATCCACATTTTTGTATTTGCACTTGTCACTTTTTCCTGTTTACACCATGATTTACACTCTACACATTTTAAAAGCACACAAAAACCCACACGAATATCGCAGACAATCGAGAGCCTAGAAAATTACCTCAGGTAATATGGTCACTTTCCCACCATTTTTCTACTGGTTCCCCTTACTTACGTCGGCACAGATCCCGCAGGCTTGGGCGCCATCCATATATTCTTACATCCATGGTATAGATAAAGAAACTGCCTGAACATAGCAATATCAAAGATATTGCTATTATACACAAACATTAATATGTTTTAACTACAGTATCCCTGTTTTTGACACTTATGTATAAGTGTCTTTTTATTAAAGAAGCGCTCTTAATTATTTTTTTTTTCGTGAATGTGTCGCCAGCCGACAATATTCTTTTTTCCCAAAAGCCAACCTTATGATTTCAGCCTCCTGTAATATATTCTTTACAATCGTGTAACTAGTTCTGTAAAATAAATATGTGGCCTTGGGACTCAGTTGCGCGCGCTGTCTTCCCCGCGGCCTGAGAGTGTGCGTGCGCCATTTACCGCATTACACCATTCTGCGCGCGCCGATTGACTCATTGCGGCATTCCCGTTGGCTCCCCCCAACCTAAAGGTATATAAAAAAGCGCCACGGCACTCTCAGGTACCATTTGTTGTTCAGAATTCAACCAGAATTAATCTCAGCAATTTATTCTCGATGCCAAAATCCAGTTCTGTGCCCCAGTCGACACGTTTTCAGTTTCTTTTATTCAACGACTTAAAATAACGTACCATATCCTCCTATCCTTAGGCATTGGTGTAACTGTACCAGTTATCCTCTGTACCATCGCGAGTCCCTACGTGTATCCGTGCCGGATACCGTTCGGGACCGGGTGTATACCGAAGCTGTTTCTCCGCTCCCGTTCCTACGATCCAGAATTATCTGGTATCCATTCGCCCAACTTTTTGGCCTAATATACCTAGATGAACGCAATTAAGAAAACGCTGTCGACTAACAAAAAAGCGAGCCGCGCAATGAAAAGCCGAGAGGAAGGAGCAAGAAAAGTATAAGAACGCGAGTGCCCCTGCTTTTGCGCCTATCCTCCGGATCCCCGAACATCGGAGTGTTTGCACCTGCGCGTCGTGCCTGGAATCTTACATTTACATCTGGGACCCAAAGGACCCTTGCTATCAGTGTATTTTCAAAGTGATAAATTAGTGACTCATGACACCTTCGCTGACGAAGCTTAAGAGACGACATTAAGATATATTAAAAATTTTATCTTAGCTACAAAGTCACGAAAGGGTAAATTGAGATATTCAGATGCAGCTACACTGAAAAAATTCGGAGCTTCGTTTGCACCACCTACAGTACGCCTGTTGCACTACACGGAGAGAAATTTTGTACAGCTTCTGTCCGTAGTTTGATAACGCAGCGCTACTGTGGCTTTGATGTAACAGCAACACAGTTTTGGGTTAGCTGCTGTACTTTTTGGAGGAGAGATGCTCACTCACCAATGAAAAGAGCGCTGCGTTACATAGATATGGAACTACTCTCGCACCAAACTGTGGCAGTAGTGTTCCCAGACTGGGAGAACAGTCGTCAGAAACAGATCATTGTGCGTTTCTATAGGTATATTAGTCAAGTTATTATACAACTGTCCATGTGCCTCCGTTATGCGAAAAACGCAAATTTTACCAAAATTAGAACAGCAGACAATTTATGGTGTCAAGGTAATGGTAGCTTTTTCGTAAAAAAATCATTACATTGCTGTTTTAAAATTTGAAGTTCCTGAAAACAATGGAGTCATAAATATTTTGATATTCATCGCGTTTGCCTCTTGGTGTCAGAAATCGATTCGCTTTCAGAAACGAAATCTGCATCAAGTACCTTCATCAACTCAAGAGTGAGAAAGGTTTTTCAAGAGAAAAACAAACACTAAGCCATAGAAAGTTGCATGTAAAGCAAGCCACTCTTCCCGTAAATATGTGTATTATGCTGGACTTGAACGTCGACCGCATTTGCATCTCTAAGAGCTTTCACCTGGGGTGGGTATTTATGCAAAAGCGAAAAAAAAAACGATAAATCTTTGTTACGTTTGCCTAAAAGCATAGGACCGAATGCTCCAGATATCAGTATTTTGTGAAGTTCAATTGTATATCCTCTACTGTTCCTTTACTTCCAAATAATATGAAAACTATGCTCATAATTGGCCCTGTGATCAGAAGTTAACGAAGATTAATCAGGAACATCACCAAAGATTACCTAGTTCACCGACATATCCAATAGTAAATAAACTATCGTCATCTATTCACTAGGTAATATTGAAAAAAAATTCAAGGGAATAAGGTTGTCGTACTTTTATAACTGTTCTTTTAAAAGAACTAATCTGAATAATTCTTGGGGCGAAATCAAACGTCAATTCTGTTTTTGATAAGAAATAAATGTACGTTCACCGCTCCTGTGTATCATCTTTAGTAAAAGTTTCGAAAATCATTTAGATGAAATTATTGAAAAGAAAAGAAGTCATTTTGAACCATGCTACTACTAATTTTGAGAGCTGAACTTTTATGCTGCCACAAGTATATAATTGAGAAACGTACCCAACTCAGGTAATTGATAATTAAAATAAATAAGTACTCAGCAATCATCCCTGTATACTGAACTTTTATACATAATTTATACCATTAATATTTAATTAATTTCCGATTATGTGACCTATTATTAATAAGTTCGAAATTTCTGAATTCAATATCAAATAAATGAAAGTGAACACTTCCTTTAGAAAATTACTTCGAGAATTTATAAATCAAAAAAGTTAATTTTAAAGATCGTAATTATATATGTGCGCTTCTTAAGTACTACTTACGGGTGATTCTAAAATAATTTCGTCAGACATACTGACGCATTGGCATTACTGACTTTTACGCAACTCGGAAATATTGTGAGTGCATGTAACTCGTTTTATGCAGAATGACTCACATACGAACAAAGAACCAGCAAGGTACGAGAAATACTACTGATGTATCAAACAAATTGTACTCAGCGTATATTGCGTACTAAATAAAACTCGGCGCGCCCATAAAACTGCAGATCATAACTTAGCGTCGTTTTTGCAAACGTTGGATACACGTATAGAACCTGGTAAGAGTTTATTTAAGAAATATTATCGTTAAAGAGTACCTCAACAATCTCAACATTCTTTCGAGTTACACCAAAAGAATTAAATCACCAATATGATAAAATGAAAAATCCCTAATATTCCTTATTTAGAAAAACAAAATTAAACTATAGGTTCTGTTGACTCGAATGAGATAAAGAACTAGGAGAAATCTGAAACAGGGAATTAGTAGTTGCCCTAATTCAGAGAGCGCATGAAGTTGAAATGTTCTCCAATCAAGGTACGTTTCCTCGTTCCAGAATATAAGAACGCAGAGTAAATATACACGAAAAAATAAACGTTCCCAATCTAAGAATTCCTTATGTATGTCGGAGAAATCGCAGGGCAAGCCTAGAACACGGGAAGTTGAAAACTTCCCCAATCAAAGGAACAATTCCTAATTCCTAGGAAAATTATGAATAATAATAATTATTCATAATAAGAATTCATAGAAAATTATGATTTATTCCAGTGATGTTCAACGCGAGAGTAAATAAGTAAAAACACTTTTACCACCTTTGATGTGGTCATGCGGTGAGCTTGAGGGGTACAGAGGGGTCGAATCTTCTCGGCTGCCGGGCGGAAGAAGCCCGAGAGATGCTTGAGGCTCGCGCTATTCGCATGTGGCGAAACGAGAATTCTCGGTGAAACGCTCTTAGAAGGGGAAGAAACAGGAGAAAAAGAAAAACTTGAAAACCTCGTGTTGAATATCATTGATTTATTTGCAGAAAAATACAGGCAGATGAAGAGTGTCACAAAAACGTCTGACTCTTAGAATAGCAATTTCACGAATGATTTCTCGATCTGCGTTTCGTTGCTTGCAGGCAGCTTCGCAGGCGAAACGCTGTTCTGCTGGGAGAGAGGGTAAAGCCCAGCCACCGATTGGCCAGTCCATAAGGGAAAGGAGATCATTTCGCGTAGTTGAAAAATGACCCAATTTCATTCACCGTCTCTCCGCAAGTCAAGCGTCAAGTAATTATAGTTTTAAAGCTATGGTAACTTAAACTCAATATAATTCTAAAATTCTGAAATTCAAAATATATTATTTTGTATAAAAGGCAGTGCTGGTAATTATTTGTAGAATTTGTCCTAATTCATAGTATTGATAACTCTATAAACTTCAAGACAAATCCAAAATAAAATTTCAATATAAAGAAAGTCTGATTCAAAAATTAAAATTGATATTCAGGTATTTTAGAATTAAGGATTAAAGCATGGGGGTGAAGCAGGTCAGTGGAAGGGGATCATTTAGGATACATATAAAAAAATAAATAAACAAATAAGACGATAGAGAACAATGTTATTTTTTTTAGTAGGAAAGGTAAATTTGGGAAATTTATAAAAAAAAATACTATTTATACTTTCACTGAGAGTAGTTTTGTCACGATCGCACATAGATGTCGCAAGTGGTCTTGTATAAAAACTTACAAAGGTTCAATCTATGTAGATGACGGTCTGACCCTGACCTGATAACCTAGATTATTACTTAATTTTTGGACTTTAACATATATCTCTAAAATTCTTTTAATACGTTCTTCTCTCATTCCATAATATATCACTGATATCAAAGTTTGTAAGGTGAGGGCTTATAACACAGCAATATATCACCTGCATGTTGTTCATCACAGCAGTACGTAATCCTTATCGCTTAAGAACAATAAGTGCCTTTACTAGGGGCAAGGTTTCTCGATGACTTTGCCCAAACTGTCCACATTTTTTAGAATGCTTCAATAAAGGAAAATAAGCAGTTGAAGGTACGATACCAAGGAGGTTGCACAGCAAGAGAGAGAAAAAATCACCCATGGTATGTCGTCGTGCAATAGGATCGATAAACCGCACGTGCTGCAGATAAATCTGCGATGAAGTCAAACGACTTATCGGGGTCAAATAGTTGCATTTTATTCCAATCGCGTATCATCAGTGATACTGGCCTCTCCTTGCTTTTCTTAAGGATTACGCGTCTGATATTAGATAATCGCAGATCAGGCAAAATTTAATTCTCAATAACGATCAACATTTTATTTCTTTTCCTTCTCGAACATGAAAAAAAGTAATTATTTAGTCTCCAATTAAACAATAAAAATTACAATAGGTCAGCCCGAACGTAAACATAAATCAAAAGTAGTACATAAATCTTAATGAGATAAAATAGTTTATGATATAAGAATTGAAATATATGGTAAACCTTGATATACGCCCAAAGCGCAAAGACCTAACGACATTGCTGACTCGGAAAAACAATTTCATATATTTAAACTTTATTTTTACTATAGACATAAGAACCTAGAACCTAGGAACGGGCGAAAAGCTGAGTGGAAATGGAAACACGAAACTCGCCTCGAAATATCCAGACTTACGTCCGGCTACGACGCGGCGAGGACGGTTTCCACTTAAAACCGTATTGGAGGCAGAGTGGGACCATGGAAGGACGCGGAAACCGTGAAAACTCATCTCGCGCATCACCTTCCACCCGATTCTGCCCTCACCCACGGTCCCCCACGCAGCTTCTCGCCCTTAAAAGAGCGAACGCTAGCCCAGATCGTCAGTTACTCGGGGCTGGTTGCAAGCCTTTGACCTCCCAAACCGAGACGGTTGCCGCTCTCCAGTTTGGGATTTTTTTTTTGTAAACTCCTCGGATTGGTTGCCAGTCCCAGGAACGCCGCTGATCGCCGCCTTTACGCCAGTCGCCCGCTGTATCTTCGACAGACGCTACGCTTCTTGTAGGATCTTTTTTGCAAATAAAATAATTCCTTTTTCCCTCAAAATTACGTCGTCTAAATTTTTTTACCACCCATCTCCGAGGGTAGATAGTCCTTTCACTCCCCCCCTTCTGAGGGACCGGTTGCCGGTTTCCTCGCCAAAGAGACGAGCGGTATACCGATTCGACCCTCTTTGGACTCCCGTCTTCGAAAAGGGCCTATCTACCCCTCGCATCCCGAACACCAACCCACGACACCAGGGACCGTTCATTACGCGCTCCAGGACACGGAACGCCTCTCCCAGAAGTAAGGAGTTGGCACGGGGTGACTCTGTGAACCCCCACATCTCCTGAGTATCGGATCTGATTTACTAGGGTAAAACCGGCCGATAGCGGAGGAACCAGGAGCGATCCCGCCAGTACCACACTCGGGCAACTTTGGGTCTAGCCAGTTCCTTCTCACTCACACCAAGGCGTCGCTCGGCGTCACTCGCCTCTCTCTCTCTCTCTCTCTCTCTCTCTCTCTCTCTCTCTCTCTCTCTCTCTCTCTCTCTCTCTCTCGCACCAAGGAATCACTCGACTCGCTCAACGTCGTTCGGTGCTCTCTCTCGTTCCACAGCATTGGTCGACCCTCTCGCTTCCTCTGCTAGGCATCGCCGACTCCCGCGCTCGCCAACAAAGATCCCGGAGGAATTGCCGGACTGAATGATTAATTTGGCACACCCTTGATAACAACTAGCGCCCAACGTGGGGCAGACTACCTTGACAACAACTGGCGCCCAACGTGGGGCAGACTACTTCGAAAACCACTGGCGCCCAACAGCCGCACACACACACTTATTTGATAACAACTGGCGCCCAACGTGGGGCAGACTACTCTGATAACAACTGGCGCCCAACAGCCGCCACACCCTTTGATAACAACCTTAAGTCTTCACACAAGCTTATTCGTTCAATTAAAAATTTCATTAAACTCCAATGTTGGTCACTTCGATTAACAGAACATAAACTCAATAAATCGAAAATAAGTAGTCATAACCTAAAATGATAGCTTAGGGTGGTGGAACTTTCATGACTCAACTTATAAATATTAATGTATTGGCAAGACTTGCGTTATTTTTAGCCTATAAGATAAGGATATGATTATAATTCATATAAGAAGGTGAGAAAGGAACTGCATAAGTTTCTTCTAGCCTAACAACAGTGACAGAAATTCAACCATTTCGTGATGTGGTCTTCTTGACCTATTTAAGTCGCAACATCTTATACAGTTATCAGAATTTTGAAATTATTTACGACTAAATCATTCGGAAGTCATTAACATTTAATTAAATTCACCTTGATTGTATAACCTCTTAATTTGACAGTCGTTTGTTTCTGAAAAGACAAACTTGAATACTAAACAAATTTACGATGGTAAACAAAGCTCATACAGTTTCGGAAGACCAGATTAGATTTTCCATGCTCATGTGATATGGTACACACAAGGATTCAGAGAAAGGAGAAAATACACAGCTGTCACGCTATGTACGTTTTGCCTCCAGCGATAACTCAGTGTCACTTGCGAACCGCCTTTACAGCTTCTCGTTCCATGGCAGTGCACCTCTTGTGAGTTTCAGGTCAGCAAATGTGAATGCCTTGAAATAATATGCTCTACGTAAGCAGAAGAGTGCGATAGAGGTGTTAAAAGAATACATACAAGGCCATTAAAAGATCATGGAATAATTTTTTAATTATCGAAGATTTTCGATCTCACAATCAGAAGAATTCTGAATGTCTGTATATAAATGAATTTGTATAATTTCGAGAAAATCCGAAATCTGCATCCGAGTCCATCTGAGTGAATCTGAATCAATCCAAAGCAAGTTTTTATTCCAAAACAATGCGGATCCATCTATATTTTCTCTCCGAAAGAACAAGGCTAATTCAAACGAACCTCTTAAAAGTATTTTCTTCTCATTTGAATGCTACCGTCAATATATTACACCCTTTCGTTTGAAATCAATTTTGCCAGAGAGGATTTGCGCTGAAAGTATTTTAGAACTAGTGACTGAGGCCGTTTCCATGATATATATGTAGACGGTGGTTATACTGGTGATTTGGCAGCCATGGTCACTTCCGCATAGTTGCTTATGAGAGAAAAGGACGTGCTGTGAAGCACATCGTACACGACGAAGTAGCACTACGGAAAATAAGAGAAGGAAATGATGAGGCTTTGCTCACCCGAAACGACGGTCGGAAAAGCGTGATAGCTCCTATTACCGAACTTTTAAAGTGCCTTTGGGCAATATTGTCTTTCAGGCGGAAGATGTACTGAGGCCACCTCCTATCTCAAATTCCCAATTTTTGCGGCAACCGATCAACAAAAATTAAAAAATGTGTTCAATTTGATTTTACTGGAATTTTATATTTAAATACTCTCGTTCTGTCTAAAAATATTAGATTTAATTCTTGGAGCAAATGTCATTAATATTGTATGCAATTTATGTCACGTGTTGCTCCGTCAAACAAGAAATATACTCACTTTCGGTTGGGCTCTGACTTTCTAGTGTTCACAAAACTATGAATAACCCAAGAACGTCCGTAGGACGTTTCTAGAACCTCCAATGTCAGTCCAATCTACGTTTCTACGACGTGTAATATCCTAAAGACGTCTTAAAGGTATATGACGTTCACGGGATATCGACCGTATCCGAATTCGACGAAGTGTATTCAAGTGTAAACTCAGAACGTGGTGGAACTATCGGAAGTGTGTTGGAAAGCGCTAACTAGCTTTGCACATTTTTCGACACATTTCTGACCTTCCGAGTGTACACTTGAGCACACTTCATCGAATTCGGAAACGTCCATGTTTATTACAGTACAACCTTCATAAGAGCTCCTTTCATAAGAGTTACAATGGCCTTGATGAGCTCAGAAACTTCCCCCACTACAAACCCTACTCACGCGTGTGTGTTGCGTAACAAACACATGCATTTCATACACGCGCGCAACGTCCGAGCTTGCCGACCATTAATGGGGGCCCCCTATTTCTCGGGATTCTTAACCCTAACCTCTCGTGGACTAGCTCTTATATACGTTGTACTGTACTGATATTAGATGTCTTAAGAGCATCCTTAGGATGTCCAAAAAACATGTTCCAAAGGACGTTTTAAGGATGTCCGAAGACGTCTCTAAGACGTCCTTAATTTTTTTACCTGCTGGGTGGTTGGCATCCAAAAAATACTTTTAATTATTTATATTATTATATTTTGGGACCTGACAGCACTTGACCCATGTCACACTAGGTGCCATTATTCTTATTACAAGTTGCAAAGAGGCATTTCTGCGCCCACGTTTAATGTACACGATTTTGTAAAATACAGGCTTAAGATCTCCTACATCACCTATATTTATCGATGAAGATAAAACTTTACGATTTTCTAATGTTCTAAAGATGTCCTAAAGACGTCTTA
>JAUEJJ010000002.1:301940-321403 GCA_032164275.1 Synergus coniferae
TCATCAAAAGAAAAAAGCAGTTGAAGCTCATCGATTGCTGGTAGAAACTTATGGTGAACATGCTCCAGTGATTAGAAATTGTGAGACATGGTTTCGTCAATTCAAAAGTGGCCCATCGATTCCAAGGCCAAATCGCTTTGGCCGTAAGACAATGCTCTGTATTTGGTGGGACTAGTGTGGTGTGGTGAACTTCGAGTTATTAAAACCTGGTAAGACGGTGAATATGGATCGCTACCGCCAACAAATTATCAATATGAATCATGCGTTGATCGAAAAACGTCCGGATTGGGCCCGAAGACAAGGCAAAGTTATCCTACAACATGACAACGTAGCGTCTCATACCGCTAAATTGGTTAAGAACACATTAAAAGCATTGAATTGGGAAATATTATTGCACCCGCCGTACTCTCCAGATCTCGCCCCGTCCGACTATCACCTTTTCGCATTGATGGGAGACTCACTCGCAGAGCAGCGCTTCGCCAATTTTGAAGAAGTCGAAAAATGGCTCATCGAATGGTTTGCCTCGAAAGGGAAAAAGTTTTTTTGGAATGGTATCCATGATTTGCCTGAAAGATGGGCAAAATGTGTAGAATCCAATGGTCAATACTTTGAAAAAAATTTTTTGAGATTCCCTTGTGAATTAAGTGTTTTCTTTATTGAAAAATCTGGCAAACTTCAACTTGCAAGTTGCGTATGTAGATTATATTTGTCAGAGCGAGTTACGTAGTTTTTGTCTGTCACTCTGAGTTGCATACTTTCTTATAGGACCCATCGATATGCTACACTAGGCACTAAAGGGTTAAAGATATTAACTGAAGATTTCCATCAATGCCCAATTCTCTATTCCTTCCTATTTTAGATCTATTCTTGTCTATCCCTTTGTATCTCCTTGTCAATCTCAATTCGTTCCTATCTCTTTCAATCACCACTTCCCTATTTCTTCCTACATATTTCTTACATATCCTCGTCTATACCTTTCTATTTTCTTGTAAATCATTTCTTTTAATCCCTACTTTGCTATCTCTTCCAAACTCTCGCCTTTCTCCATCCACCTCTTTCTACCATTTTGTCCATAAAAATTAGCTTCTATATCTATCAGTCTCTTATTCTCTATCCCTTTCTATTTCCTTTTAAATAAAATTTACTCCTATGTATTTTAACACCTACATTTCTCTCCTGGCGTAGTTCTAAACCTAACTCTTTCCATGCCTTCTCCTCTGTCACAGCTTAACTCTTTTCTATAAAAGTCCTTCTCGGGAGATGTATCACAACCAAACTCTGTATAACCTAAACCGAGTGATGATGGGTCACAACCCAACCATGTAAAAGCTGAACGTGCTACACATTATGTAGGATTATAGAGTTATACATAAAGATTCTTATTGTTAAATTATGTTCTACAATAAACAGATTACTAGTTAATAAATATATTAACAATAAATGTACCGTTCCAACGACTAAAAGTACTATAACTCATGATTTCATATTAAAATTTAGAGTTACAGATAGAGGCTCACGTCAAGTACTCAACTCTTGATATAACTCCCTTGAATTGATTGCACTCATCCGATTACAGTTATGTATGCCCGAAACGGGAGGAAAATTAAAAGTTGAGTGCACTCTTTGGATACAGATGTAATATTTGCAAATTATATAGAAAATTGAACGGCAAACTATTAGCAGGAATGGAATTAGGATTCATAAATATTTTGGTTAATAAAAAAAACACTCCTTTTTCAGAAAAATGTAGAATAGGCAATATATACAATTCTGATTATAAATGGTAGTGCTGGATGAACATCAATGAACATGAGTGAAGGACGGGAACGTTGAGGACAAATAGAGCAGGCGGGACCTAACAGTCAGTTTAGTCTATGAGAATTGTTGGTGTGTACAGGCAATTCTATAGTTAAGCTGCAAAAGTTACAAATGTAAATCCGCCCACATCACAGTACTGCACCCCTCGTAACTGCCTCGACGCAGCTAGCTAGAACTAACTGGGTGATTGCTAGGATCTTCCATAAATAAATGCATGAGCGTCCACCACAAATGTGTGAGCATAGCCAGAGAAATTGGCAACAAAGTACACGCAACAGTCTATTCAGTGTTATATATTTGATATTGTACAGATTTTTTCACCACAAGCATCGTAACCATCCGATCAATGTACCTATTATTACTAACCTCAACCTGACAAGGAAACATTCGGAAGTGTCAGTAGCCAATTTCAATGAAACTTTACTATGTTGTAGAGGACAAAAAAAATAAGAGATAAGTATTTTTTTCTATCTGCCGATAAACACTTCGAAGGGGTTAAAACCACAACCAAAAACAGTTTTTTCACGCTATCTCTGTTTATGCAAAATTTATTTTTCAAACCAATTGGAGATTGCTTGTTATTGAAAGGCAATATTAAATACAGCAGTTTGATTTGCGAGGGTTGCATCTCTTATTTTTTACAAGGGTAAAAGTGTTTTTTTTAAACTTTTTTCTCCATAAAAATTCTAAAAATCATTAAATATTTAGAAAAATAATTTTATTCTAATGAAAATAAGATTTTAAAGTTGACGTGTTTCGGTATTTTTCAGAAAAATGCATTTCAAGGGTTTAAACTACCTCTCTGTCAGTATTTTCTACTTTCTTTTGAAAAATTTTCTGTATAAAACTATAGTAAGTGTATATTTACATGTGCTAACTCAAAAAAATTTTTACATTTTGGTATAAACACAAATATAGCGGTTATCGCAGCTTAGGAGTGAAACTACCCCTACATAATGTGTTCGCATGTAGCAACGATCTAATTGTGTCAGTAACCAATTTCAATGAAACTTTGCTGTGTTATAGAGGACAAAAAAGTAAAACATACGTATTTTTTTTATATGCCGATATACACTTTAAAGGGGTTAAAACCATGCACAAAATTCACCTCCAAAAACAGTTTTTCACGCTATCTCTGTTTCTAATGTTTCTATGAAACATTTGCTTTTCAAACCGACTGGAGATTGCTTGTTATTAAAAGGTGTTTATTAATATAGCATTTGGATCTCTGAGGGTTGCATCCCTTATTTCTTATAAGGTTAGAAGTGTTTTTTTTAAACTTTTTCTCCATAAAATTTCTAAAAATCGCCAAATATTTATAAAACTAATTTTATTGTGAATAAAATAAGGTTTTGAAGTTCACGTGTTTCGATATTTTTCAGAAAAATGGATTTCATGATGGTCAACTACCCTTTTTTAGCATATTTTAGTGTCCTTTCAAAAATATTGCACAGAAAGCAAAAGTAAGTGTATTTACCCGAAAGTATGTTAAATCAAAATAGTTGTATGAAGTGATTAAGAGTTTCTTAAAATCAGAGAAACGTAAGTATATCTCGTAAGCATTATTTACATTATTAAACAGAGTATTGTTTAGAGTGCATTAATATAAATGTTACTTACGCTACTTCAATGTACAAAATTTTTCAAAGAAAGGTAAACACTAATAAGGGATAGTTTACCCTCTTGAAACGCATTTATCTGAAAATTACCGAAACACGTCAACTTCAGAATCTTATTTTCTTTAGAATAAAATTATTTTTATAAATATTTAATGATTTTTAGAATTGTTATAGAGAAAAAAGTAAAAACAAACACTTTTCCCTTGTAAAAAATAAGTGATACAACTCTCGCAGATAAAATTGCTGTATTTAGTATTTCCTTAACTGCTGTATTTAATATTCCCTTTCAATAACAAGCAATCTCCAACTGCTTTGAAAAATAATTTTACATAGAAACAGAGATAGTGTGAAAAAACTATTTTTGAGGATGAACTTTGGGGGTGGTTTTAACCCTTTCAAAGTGTTTATCCGCCAATAAAAAAAATACTTATCTCTTATCTTTTTGTCCTCTACAACATAGTAAAGTATCATTGAAATCAGCTCCTGACACTTCGGAATGTTTCTTTGTCAGTAGCATATTTAACCTTCGTAGAGGACCACGAAGAAACATTTATAATCCACTGGTGAAAATCTTCATCCATGAAACTCTTCATCCACATGAAAATTTGTGTCTTTACATTGACCATCTGAAGAAAAGGTATTACTAAATACAATACGCCTCAAAGCTTTAAAAAAATAAGAAATATAATGAGAAAATCATGTTCACGTTAAAGTGTTAGTGAGAGTAACTGACGCACTTCACTGTAAAAAGGTCAAATTTAAACGTTGAATAATGTTTATTTTGACATTTGGCTACATTCAAATTTAAAAATGATAAAATGTACATTAATAAAAATTTCACTTTCCAATGCCACTGATCAGATTAAGGAAAGACATATTTGTAATGCTTTTGTAATACACTCTACGCTCCCTTATACGACGGCGTAAGGGAGATCCCCTACCGCACAAAACATGTCACGTGGTCTTGCGCATGCGCGTTGAATCCTGTGTAACGAAGAAAACGAAAGAGTGGGGATGAAGAAAAACGAACTTCCTGTCGTATAAGGAAGCAGAATTTCGTCGTGAAGTCCAACCTACGAGTAGTGCCGTTATCGGGGAGTAGGGGAATATGTTTCTGAGAAATCGTAAACCATGAATAGTGCCACGTGAATAAGTATTTTTTCTGCAATAAAAATTTCTAAATCTAACCATCTTGCTCGAGGCACTACTCATGGGGTTGGATATTAAATTCCCGAGTAGCTCAGAGTGGGGGTAGTGCTCGAGCAAGCTTTATCGTAAAAGTAGGGCAGTGGCACTACTCATGGAGGCACTACTCGTAGGTTTGACTGTATAATGGAGCGGTCGTATAAGGGAATGTCGTAATAGGGAGCGTAGAGTGTACTAATAGTGCTACTGGGTAAATTAGTGGTCGGGTTAGGGGCGTCACAAAACGTCCTTTAGGCGACATGACATGTACAAATGATTAGACACGTGGAAACGGGATGATTATATGATTTTAACTAGTATGAAGACTAACAAATGTAATTAATGGACATGGTAGCAGGGGATGAGAAGGAAAATTTTATTTTTAGGTTTTTCTATTGGACAGGAGAAATTTAATTTCATTCTATTTAAGTGTTTGACGTGTCCACTTGTTTCTAAAATTTTCGACAGTAAAATCTACTACACGAATGGATGTTTTTCACGTGTAGAGGTGGTATCGTAGAATAACTAACAACTATCTGGAAAATATTATAGTCAAATAATAAACCATTTTGAGAAATAACAGAAAATATATTAGCTGATCTCTCTGTGACCTGTTGGACCTTGTATTTTTAAAGACAAATATAATATTTTCTTATTCACCTTATCGTGAAAAACAGATGACACTACTAGTTCTAACTTTCGGCTATAACAGCTTCATTATAAAGTTGTAACAATAGCTTTTCCTTTTTCAATATTAACTCTGATATATTATATAAAGAGCTGATATATTTTCTTCCTTTTCTAAAAATTTCAGCGAAATATCTTCTGAAGTTTAAATAAAAGAAAGCAGAAAAAATACAAGGAAAAGTCGGTAATTTATATGACGTCAGTCTTTACCATTTTCCCTTAAGTTAAGTTATTCTTTAGTTACAGTACGTGATCTTCCTCACACCCCTCCTGAAATAACACCGTGTTGTAGGAATTGGCATACGCAGTCATGCAACAAAATCTGAAAATTCGATGGATGTTGCCGATGGATTGAGGCTCGAAGCTAGAACAATTCCTAGGGCTGTGTAATCCGAATGATAGTGCAGATTAAGTCCGTCATCGAAATACCAGTAGTTAATTGTATTCACAGGGTACGTTATGTCCTATGGAGCGGATAATTATCGCTTGCACACATTTCTATCGCATTACGTAGCTGCGGGCAAATCCAACTTAGGTTTATGAATGTGATGTTGACCGTTCTAGGTACTTTGCTTCTAATCTATCGAATGTAAAACGACAGATATTCTGCCTTGTACATTATTTGTAACTTCTGCTCCCATAATCATTAAAATGATAGTATAATTTCTGCAAAGTTATAACATTTTAGAGCTGCTATTATCGTTATTAACTAAAACAAGCCGAGATGGGCAGTAGTAGGTAAAATTTATTTGACATTCAAAATATTTTATTGATATTTGAACCCTAAAAATGTATCATGCCTTGAATTTACATATATTTAGAAAGATATAATTTTATTTTTCCACGTATTTTTCAATAATCGAAAAAGGGTCGCGATTGGTCAAGTTTATGTAACATTCTGCAGTAATCATATGATTAGCCGGATCGATCATTGCTCAGTGACGCGGTATGGTGCCAGGTTGAACATGTCAGTTGACATGATATATGTGCACTGAAGCAACCAGGAGAACCGCGCATATTAGCGACACTCTGTCACCACGGTCCCTCTTGTCAGCATCACGCCTGAAACACTTATCGAGGCTGGGGCAACAGCTACAATGCATTTGCACGTTTCTAATTATAATACTCAAGTGAGGACGAATTTGAGAGTATTCCTTTCTAATCACAATCATCGAATTAACAATCCTGCACATTCAGTTTCCTACAAGAAGATACACTAAACACGTACTTCGATTTCTTATGAAACTAGTTTTAAATGACTCTACAACTATACTCTTTACTCTATTCGGCGTCTTTCGAGATCTCACTTTACCTCGCGGGATTCCCCCTATTTTACGAAATACCCTACCTCTGAGGGATAGAGGATAGGGACTGATGCTATTCATTTGATTACCTATCACACCAAATCCCCTATTTTTAGGGTTTCCCCTTGTTCCTTGAGACATATCCTATCATCGAGACATTCTTATCCCCAGGACCTCCTTTATCCATCATACATAATTCTCTACATTTCGAGACACCATTATCTCTCGGGACATCCCTACTTCACGATATTTTCTAAACTGAAGAGATTCTTTCCATTCCTTAAGACTCCAATAATTTTCAGGATCCTTCTATCTCTTTGAATCATCTCTGTGATTTTTTTTTTAACTTTAAACATTCAACTGGACACAACAAGATTTAAAACTGAACTCCGGTAGGACCCTAGATAGAGCTCCTCCTCCGGTTGTGAATCGAATAAGTCAAATCAAATCATCTGTGAATTATTTAAAATCATCGAATTTTTGGAAGCGAATGGAGAAAAATGGAAAGTTAATCTGAATATCTCGAGGATCAGACTGATCATGTTTGAGTATCAACCGTATAGAAGAGCCTTCTAGATAGTCAAACTGTTTATTTCTGGATGGTCGAAATAAGAAAGTCGACTCGATCATATGCATACTTGTATATATAAATAAATAGAAAAATTGTAAAAGAATGTTTAACGCAGATGATTAAAACATAGATTTCGAAATTGAATTGATTAATAAATCACAGGAAATTAATAAAATCTTTACGACGCGTCGTCAGCTGCTAATCCCGGCCTTTGCGAAAATAAGCGGGGCCTAAAAAGCATTGTTCGCCATGCTATCATACTATTAACGTGATCATATGACGTTCATATTTTATCTCAGAGGATCGATTCGATTATCTCAGAGGGTCAATTCGATTGTATCAGAGGGTCAATTCGATTATCCCAGATATTCGACTTGATCATCTCAGAAGTTCGGCTTGATCATCTCAGATGGTCAGGATTAATGAAAACAATATATATATATAATATATATATATATAACTTAACCATCCCGGAGAGTCAACTAGATTGTGTCAATAATCAGTCTAACCATTTGCGGATTGTCAAACCGAATATCTGGCTCTCTAAATTTTGACACTCGAGTTTTCTCTGTGTGATTCTCTGCTAAGAATGCGTCATTAATTGGAATAGGTGATAATCAGAAACGGCTGTCATGAATTCAGACATGTATGCAGAAAATTGAACGCGAAGCGCGAATATCATAATAAAAATGGATTTCAAAAGGCTGATAGAACTTTAAGTAAAACGACAGATTGAGCCTTAAATAAGTATTTGAAATGAAATATAAACTTAATAATAAGTATGTGAAGAACATCCAACACTGATTGCAAAGCCCGCCATCGACATATTTTGGAGCGTGACTAACAAATGAGTTCTACATATTTTTATCCCTCGTAACGATTTTCTAGAAAATGTCCTTTGTTTGTTGTTTGGAAAAGAGCGAAAAGGCATGTGTTCACCAAACTGAAAGGTTATAAGTTCACTTACACTACCGTCAGAAATTGTGAGTACGCCTGTTTTTTAGCAGTTGCATAAAGTTCTTTAATTTTTATAATATTTAATTGAAAAGATTTTCTCCAAAACAGTACGAAAGCTAATAAAATTCTGCGTTTAACAAGCTAAAGAGAAATTAAAAATCTATATTTTATAAAAAGATATTGTCGAAAAACCTCAAATTTCAATATTTTCAAAAATGTCAATAACTCCGAAAATAGTTACTATTTTAAAAAGCCCTTGATCTCATTTTAAAGATAAATTTTCATAGTTTTTGTGTACGCTATTCAGATATTTTTAAAATTATTTTCCTAGCTTCAGCCATAGACTCAAACTTGTACGAAAAATCTCGTAAATTTTAAAATGAAGATTGTCCTCCATACATGCACGGAAAAAAAAGAAGTGGTTGCCACATCCATACAAATATTGTTGTGTATAGTATTGTTGTCTCATAAATTGAAATGGAAAAGAGAACATTGAGTATGGAAGCATTTTCAAAACGAAATGGTTGTGGCAGCTACAGTATTTTGATACGTGAGATATGGATGTACCATCCATAGCTACCATATAGTTGCATTAATAATTTTGAAATGGCTCTACGATACTATATGGTTGCCCTAACCATTCTTCAATGGTTCGTGTCCCTATAAAGGGGGCGCAGTAATCGCTGCACGTTTTGGCGATATATGTCAGCAAGACGGCCATTTTTTCTGAAAGTTTTCGGCGTGGTAACGTGGTTTTTGGCTTTTCGGCATCTGTTGCCTGTGCAAAATGAATTGTAAGTGAAGTGAACTTCTAAGCAGCTTCGGATTCGGGAAAAATGTTCTGTAAATGTCCACTGCATTTTTGTAATTATAATAAAACTTGTCAAGTTATTTCTTTTAAAGTAGTTAAGTGACCAATGTGAAAAGAAAACATCTCTTTTGTGAAACTTATATCGCATTGAAAATGACATTTTCCGTTTCGAATTGATCACTTCAGTACTTTAAAATAAATCATTTGACAAGTTTTATAATAATTACAAAAACGCAGTGGAAACTTACAGAAAATTGTTTTGCAGTGATGCATCAAAATTAAAATGGGTATGGTACATATAAACTTTGATGTACCTACCATTGAAATGGTTCACCCATCCATATCTACTTTTGTTCCCACACCAAAACTATGGCTCATGCAACCATAGTCCTTCTTTTGCTACAGTCATTTCCAAGCCAACCAATGCCTATGGATGCAGCAACCATAATATGGATGTGCTAAATATTTCAATATAATATGGATGCCCCAACCATAGGTTGGGTTGTGCCAACCATACCTTTTTTTCCATGTGGATAAAAAAAATAACAAAATAATAATAATAATATAATAAATTAAAATATTAAATAATTTTAAAAATATTTGAATAGCGTGTACGAAAACTATGAAAATTTATCTTTAAAATGAGACCAAGGGCTTTTAAAAATAATAAATATTTTCGGAGTTATTATAATAATATTTTTGAAAATATTGAAATGTTAGGTTTTTTGGCAATATCTTTTTATAAAAGACAGATTTGAATTTTTCCTTTAGCTTATTAGACAGTTCGCTGAGAGCTGCAAACCGACCTAGGTCGAGGCGCAGAGCCCAGCGATACTCACTGCTCTCCCTAGTAAATGGCGCAACTATTCCAGGGCGAACGGGAACCTAATATCTGGGGAACCGAGCCGAGAGGCCGATGCGAAGCCCGACTGAATGGCGCAACTACAGCCGTAATTCGCAGAGGTAGAAGACGATGTCGTCCAGGGCAACCTGGCCGAGATTATCCTCTGGGAGTCATCCTGTCTCACGGCACTATCTTCGGGGATTCGGAGAGATCCGCCCAATCCACGACCAAATGGCGCAACTATGCCTGTGTATCGGGTGAAAGGATCTGTTGGCTTCACAACCCAGCCAATCCACGATCGACCTGGACTCCCCGCGGACAAGAAAGGTCACCCTCGGGGATTCGGAGAGATCCGCCCGATCCACGACTAAATGGCGCAACTATGGCCGTGTATCAGTGACAGGATTCGTTGGCTTCACAACCCAACCAATCCAGGATCGACCTGGACTTCCCGTGGACGCTACTAAGAACCGCGCAAAGTAACGGGACTCAGATCCCGCGCGATGATCCGCCCGTACATAACCTCCCTCGTCGTTCCTTCTCTCTCCGCACCGTACCGCTTACCGTAAAGGGAGGAGGATAGACTCAGGAGGGGACGTCCGCCTCGCCTCGTCGACGATCTTCGCGCCGACCTGACGAAACGCTTACCGCTTACGCTCTGTCCACAGGGGCCCCAATAGTCCGCGACGTCCGCCGGCGCTCACTCTCATCTCACTCAAGCGATTTCATTCACACACACACACCTCGTTACACTCACACCAATAGCAATAAGTTAGATTTGTACTTTACAGGAAAATATAACTTTATCATTTCATTTTCAACATCCCAAGTTCTTAATTTATCCCTAAATCTTGATAAATTAAATGAGAGGTGGAAAACGACTTCGTTACATGGTTTCTAAATTATCATACGAAAACTTTTTAGGCTCTTCGCAAAATGTACAATCACTGGGACTGACATAATTTTCGTTAAAGCGTTTAAAGTAAATATTTACTCGATTCATCGCCCCGTGTACAGAACAATTTGATTCACACACTGTGGCATCATTTTTTCCTTATGAGTATTCGTGAAGTATGCAGTGTCAAATATAAAGTTTATAATGGCTTGAACAGAGCACTTTAACTTTAACTTTAACACTTTAAAACCCAAAAAATACGTTAAAGTATTTTAATTTACCATAACATAGGGTATCTAGCTTTCCAAGAATATTATAATATTAAAAATTAATTCACACACCTAATATTCTTTACTCTTTAATCTACTTTACTCCAGAACATAATTCACCAACTGTAATAATGAGATACTATTCGAAAGTAGGGACATTAATTTTTCTTGCTATTTTCTTAGATTTTCTTTGAGTCTAAAAAAGAATCGTTTCTCGCAATCCTTAATACGCTCTCGTAGAAATTCCAGTCTAGGAACTTCCGGAAACAAACAGTGCAAAGAGTTGGGGCGGGGTTAGTATGTCGTAAACCTTTTTCCCTTTTCCAGCCCTTCGTTTACGTTGCTGGCAGTGAGAAGTGCACTTTCGAGTAAAATCGTACACTCGCCTTCTGACGTGAAAGACTATACTAGTGGCCAAGGATCTAAGGTCGGTGCTGTTTTAACGGCGCTAGTGTTAATAATGTCGCTACATAAGCACTTTGCAAGTTCGCTGCTACATCGTTGGTGAGCCACATTCTCCAAAGTATCTCGTATAGTAATTACGAGACATAACCTTAAGTAGGCGTCATAAGGTCACCGCGTCACGTGGAGAATGAAATTCCTGCAGATTACGGGCGCCAGAGAACTTCGCGATTATCGACCGCATTCAATGTCTCACCCACAAATACTAATACATACTTACTCAAATTCTTGAAGACATAATTTGAAATTCTGTAAAATTTAAATAGAGCTCTTCTAATATCAGCTTCATTAATTTATTCATATCTTATAGAAAGTGGCATGCCAAAGAAGTATGAGATGAGCAACCAAGCGAACCCGATAATATGGTTTCGCTATCATGGCTGAACACCAAGGAAAATGGAAAATGGATACACTTTCATTGTTAACGTTATGCACAAGGGCGATTGACTTTTCACTCCCAACTTTCTCAGGTGGTCTGACGCTGTAAATAATTACCCTAATAAATGATCTACTGAGGGAATTTAACGTTCCCTCCATTGTACGGATTACGTATATATCTCATTTTCTACTGCTTCTTCTCAAGTAATGTCCAGCCATATTATGTCCCTCCCATTAGAAGAGGAGATAAATTTGTAATCCGTGCAGTACAGGGGATGTTCGCTCCCATCAATAGATCATTTATTAGGCTAATTACCTACGGGGAGTGAAAAGTGTCCTACCTATGCACATTTGATATTATAAGGAAAGATATCAGCGAATGAAAGAATCAAAGAATTTCTAGCTTTGACAAGTACAGCGGAAGAGTTAGTAAAACAACTTATAGGGGTAGTCTGGTAACAGAATTTTAAAAAATCGAATTATATTTCATACATATTTCGAAAGTACAATATATTGAGAATATATTGTAAAAATTTTAGACTGAAATATTCATGAAGCTACAGCACATACACTACCGTCGGAAATTGCCCGTACGCCTATTTTTTAGCAGTTACTTAAAGTTCTCTAATTTTTATAATATTTAATTGAAAAATTTTTCTACAAAATAGTACGAAAGCTAATAAAATTCTGCGTCTAATAAGTGAAAGGGAAAGTTAAAATCTGTATTTTATAAAAAGATATTGTCGAAAAACCTCAAATTTCAATATTTTCAAGAATGTAAATAACTCCGAAAATATTTTTCTATTTTAAAAAGCGCTTGGTCTTATTTTAGATAAATTTTCATAGTTTTTTTGTACGCGATTAAAATAATTTTCAAATTATTTTCCTAGACTCTGCCATGGGTTCAAATTTACATAGAAGAATCGTAAACTTTGAAATATTCATAGTTATTTACAAGAATTTTTTAAAACTCAAAATATACCATATTTTAATCAAATGTAGTAAAATCTGTTGCAATATTCATTTCTTATTTTTTCTTTATCCATGTATGGACGACAATCTTCATTTTAAAATTTAAGAGGTTTTTTGTACAAGTTTGAACTTGTGGCAGAAGCTAGGAAAATAATTTTAAAAACATTTGAACAGTATGCGCAAAAATTATGAAAATTTATCTTTAAAATGAGACCATAATATTTATTATAAAATAATAAATATTTTCGGGTTTATTAATATTTTTGAAAATATTGAAATATGAGGTTTTTTGACAATATCTTTTAATAAAATACAGATTTTAACTCTCCCTTTAGCTTATTACTCGCAGAATTTTATTAGATTTCGTACTGTTTTGGAGAAAAATTTGTCAATTAAGTATTATAAAAATTAGAGAACTTTAAGTAACTGCTAAAAAACAGGCGTACTGAGAATTTCCGACGGTAATGTAGTCGAGAGCGCTTCGTAGTTTGCGCTGTAAAAGCCGCACAACGGTCGCACCCCTCTATTTTGTGTAAACGAAGTGAAAAAAGCACTTACACATTTGAAAAAGGCTAAAAAACAAGTTCAAACTGCTAAGGAGAAAGGGGCCGAAAGAAAAAAAAAAGACATAGACGATTAGTATAAGTATGCGTTTTCTACAAAAATCTTACTAAATCTTTAAACGCGTTTTCCTTAATACTACGTTTCTTCGGTAGCATAGCGCCACCCGAAATGCAAGTTCTAAGAATTTTAGTAGATCGAAGTATTATTGATAAAATCGACGATGGTGATGAAGGACTGGGGAGGACGTGGTAATGAATAAACTCAAAAAGACCAAAAAGTGTATAGATATTGCATTTGAATTTTTGTTAATATTTTGCACTTAAATAAGAAATGTATTTCACACTTTATACATTTTCTTTGTTATTAAATTATTATAATCAACAAAATTATATCAGATTATAAATTTAATAAATGGCTCTTAAGGGGCAATTGGCCAAACCCAGGTCGGTTATCGATCGGGCGGCCAGATCTGGCTCTGATATGGCCGTGTGTTTCATCAGTGATCGGGGCTAGTTCCGCTTTCCAGATCTGAGCCAGATTTGACCGGGTCTAGGCCTGTAATGGGTCATAGCAAAATTTCTGCACGTGTGGTCGGTAATAGTGATTTGGATGATTGGACGTGATTAAGAGCCTATGTAGGGGACGTTACGGTTGGAAATTGATTATGTCACACGTAGTGGTATTAAGAGAGTGGCTTTAGGGCGTTGTTTTCGAGATGGCTGTTGACTAATCTTTGTGAACGCATGTTTTGAAAATGTTAGATGGTATTTTTGCACGAATAATAAAGTTGGTTGGTCCAGTAATCTTGATAAGAGTTATGTTATGATATTATTTATGGATTTTATCGATATTCCAAGTGTATAAACCTGAAGTTTCAAACGTTTAGGTAAAGGAAAAATAATTTTTTTGTGAAAAGCACGAGACCTAAAATTTGATTATGCTAAATGGTTCCATTCGATGTCAAAACTGCTTACTTTATCAAAAAATGGTCAAAGATATTTTAAAGACCATTAATTATGTTCCTTATCATTTTTTCTGTATCTCGCATTATTTGGCTCAAAATTTAAATTTTCGTTTTTTCAAAAAAATGCAAAAAGTTTTTATGCCAATCCTATAGAGCATTCAAAAAGAAACATTTTTCATCTCTGACTTTTTTTTCATATTGCGTTGTTTGGCTTCATATTGTCATTTTTTATCGTGCTCACAAACTAAAAATCTACAGACACACAGATCCACAGACAGACCCACAGACCCCAAACAGACAGACAGACACATTCTTAAAAACATGTTTTTGGATTCAGGGGGTCTCAAAACGTGGACAATTGACAAAAACGGGATAGGGGGTCAAATGTTACACAAATTTAATAAATTCTCTCTGATGAGAATGTAAAAAATAGAAAGCTTCACAAGCTGAAAAAATATGTGCTAAAGAGATATTCAAGATTCAATAATATATAAGAGGAAAGTAATAGTGCAGTTCAAAGTGATTTAAGTCTACAGTAGAGTGCAAAGAATCCTGAAATCCATAAAAAAAATTTTACTTCAGAATGCACGCCAAGTTTCTCAGAATCGCAGTGGGCGTAAGTCAAGCAACTTTATGTACGAAAATGTCTCTTACATACGATGCCCTCAGCGACATGATTCAAGAACCTTATATGCGAATCTTACTCGCATAGTTGGCTCATCTCCAAATGAACGATTAAGCAAAGGTGCAGAAATTGGTTATCTAGAGTGAGAGGGAATTCTATTCACTGCACAATCTGTTCCGCATTTAACGCGACTGTTTACTGCAAATTCAAGAATATTTATTTCCAGAATTAACTTCGGTATTAAAGTTAAAGGTGATAGAAAGTCCGAGTTTGGTAAATTAGTTTCTATAGAGGGATTATTTGCAGCAAATTATGAAAATTGAAAATTAAAAGAAAATTTAATTAAAAGTAAGAGTTAAATTCGGGCAGAGGTTCAACTACATATGACAACTTTGATAAAATCTTACTAAGAAGATCTCAAGACGTGAGGAATTTTATTATTCAGGAAGCGGCAGGCTTTCAATTTCCTCTTATAGAAGCTTTATAACTCTGAAAGTTAAAGCTGATTTTCTCGAATAAACCAAGTTATGTAAGTCATGTAAGGCAAGAGAAATTTTCTTTTATGGATCTTAAACGAAAGAACGTATTGAAATTTAATAAAAAATCAATAACATAAACTTATTCCACTCAAAATGCTTAAAGAATTCACAAATACAATCTAAATTTCATTATTGTATATTATAATTACGATTATTATGAGATATTATGGTTAAAAAATAAAACAGTGTTTATTTAAAAGTCAATACACTTCCTCGAGATTACGAATATAAACATTTGTTTATTATTTTACATATTAATTTAAAGCTTTATGCACTTAATTTTTATTCAAAATGAGTACAGCACGTGTGAAAATGCGTGAATATGTAAATTCTTGGAAATAATCAATATCACAAATCACAAAAAAATTATCAGCTAGGATTTCATTAAATACGAATTATTATTCTGCCAATAATTACCTATCATTTTGCCTGAAAAGATTTGTTTGATATTTCAGCTTGAATAAAAGTTATGCACATCTTTCTACGTAATTGTTCATTTGTAAATGATCCATAAGAGAAGTTTGCACAGCTTGAGAGGCAAACGAGGAGGGGGGGGGGGTTCGAATGGTCGAAGCGTGACTATTATCACCGCACGATGGGGTTGGAATTAAGGGTTAGATAGTGCCGGCGTTAATTATAATTAATTAATGCTACATCCTTCTGAATAGTGGCGACGATTAAATCGATCGCTAAAGGGTTCGTGATTGGTCCACTCTTGGTTCTAATAGACCTCGCTTCATGTTCCTGATTCGTAGTTTAAATCGATCTCACGCTTAATTACGTCGTTTCGAGCAAATCATTCTACAATGGTACGCAAATTTTTTCGAACTTGTGAAGTTGTTTATTATTTAAGGTCACTTGGTTTTCAGCTACAAGAGGCATATCAAATTTTATGGTAAACTGATACTGCAAGATTTATGAATTCTAATTTAAAAGCGCAATATTTAAAAAGAAAATGAAATTCATTCATCATATAGATAGCCGATTAAATTAAAAATTGAAACATTCTTTTGCATTTTAATGTCACACCCTTTGATAAAAACTAGAATTTTTCGATTGAGTTTCAAGTAACATACTACAAAAGCGAGTTTAATACATACATACATACACACACATATGTATATATATATATATATACATATATATGGTATACTCGTATACAACAGCCCCATTTTTTTCAAATATTCATAAACGAGCCTTTGAAATAAAGATAATAATTTCCATTCATGGCTATTCCGAAAGGTTAGCTATTCATCATGTATGATTCATATTCATATTCGCTCTCTTTAAAGAATTGTACGATCACAAAGGTATAGACGCTAAATAAATTTCGGTAGAATTTCACATTTCCTCTCTCATTTTTTATTAACATTTAATTCGAGCAATAGACGCGCCGCTCATGGTTGTTTTGAATTCTATAAAGACGGAAATGTTTTTATTTAATTTAAATCTTTTCAATCTGTTTACAAAATATATGCTCTTAAGGGCATGTGGTAATTACCATAAGAAAAAATTTAGTTTCGCCAACTTTACCGTCGCAATAATAATTATTTTTTATTGAAACAAGATCATTTGCCTCCGTTTCTTACAGACGGAGGTAAGCGGTCTATTTGAAGTGAAAAGTTTTTATTATTGCAAACGTAAATTTGGCGTAACAAAATTTCTATCTCATTGAATGCAAGTTTTTCTATCCAAAGGCAAAACAAAACTTTTTACTTGAACAAAACTTTAACACTGGATCAATCGTTAAATTTACTAGTAACAAATTTTATCCGAAGAGTCATTTTATCACTGAAAATGGTGTACTCACTGCTGGAAGTAAAGAGATAGAAATCCTATCCCCTTCTATCTCTCGCCTATCCCCATCTATTTCCTTCTTGGTATCTCCATATCAATCCACATCCACGCCGATCTCTTTGAATCTCCTCTTTTCTATTCCTTTCTATCTCTTGTCTATCTCTGCATATATCTTTCTATCCATCTTAAACTACATCAACGCCTATCTCTTTCAATCCGCATTTCTCTATTTCTTTCTATATCTTGTCCATCCCCGTATATTTCTTTCTATCTTCTCTTCAGTCACCGCTTTCTCCTATCTCTTTCAATCCCCAGTTCCCTATTCCTTTCTGTCTCCATTTCAATCCACATCAACGTCTATCTCTTTCAATCCCCACTTCTCTATCTATTTCTATCTCTTAATATACATTTATATCCCTGTCCATAAAATTGTCAATCTCAATTCGCTGTTATCTTTTTCAATCTCTAGATATCTATCCCTTTCTATCTCCATTTCAATCTTCATCCACGCTTATCTTTTTCTATCTGCATTTCTCTATCTCTATATATCTCTTGCCTATTCCAGTTTATCTATTTCTATCTCCTTCTATCTCCTTTTCAATTTCAATTCACTCCTATCTCTTTCAATTCCCACTTCTCTATTTCTTTCTATCTTTTGTCTATTCTCGTCTATACCTTTTTACCTCCTTATCAATCACTATTCTCTCCTATCTCCTTTAATACCCACTTTTCTATTCCTTTCAATTTCCTCTCTATCTTTATCTACTTCTTTCTATCTCCTTGTTAATCGAAGTTTATTCCTATCTGTTTCAATCACTGGATTTCTATCCCAGCCTATTTCTAAACCTATCTTTTTGAATGTCTTTTTCTGTGTCTCAGCTTAACTCGTATCTACTAAAGTTCATCCTTCGATTCAATTGTTTCGTTTTAAAAGGAAGTTATTTGGAACTAATTAAGGGCATATAAGAAGTGTGACCTTAGCCATATATATTCTCCAAAATTCTTAAATGAATAAACAAAATATATCTATGAGATAGAAAGGAGTGGGTTAAAAGATAAAGCAGTGGAACCATATTGGCGCGAGGATATATTAAGCGGATAGAAGTTTCTGACAAGGAATAGGATAAGATAGAGGAAAGAGGGGATTGAAACAGATAGGTATGCATAGATGAGAAATAGACTAGGATAAAAATAGGGAGATTAAAAGTGATAGTTTTATAGTGATTATAACGACTGACGAAGAGTTTTAAAATGGCGTAGGTGGATAAACGAGTGATAAATGAGGAAATTGAAGATATAGGTTATAGATATTAACAAAGAGATTAAAAACATAGAGTTAGATAAATAAGAGACAGACTGTTATAGAGCTCTTTTGCATGAGTGATATTGGCGTCTACCGCATAATTCCTAAGTCCTTCGTTAGCTCATTGTCAGTGGAATAAGCGTTGGAATTCATCAGTTAAAAATTCAGCAACCAGGATCATCTAAACCCTATCTCCGGGCCAAGTGTGATTGGTCCGTCAAAACTAATTTTCAATCTTAATCATCAAACCTACAAGGTGGAAGTACTTCTAGTCTATGTTATCCATCATGGAGACTTAGCAATTTTTGCTTAAAAAAGGGATTGACCTGTGACAACCAAATATAAGATACAATAATCTTTCCACACAATTAAACTGAAATCAACAGTAGTCATCAATATATAAACTAAGGTAGTAAGTTTATAATTTTCTTTCTTTCTATATCACTTTGTGACTTTTTTTCATATATCTCTTTTTTTAAACCGAAGACTTGGTACCAGCTTCACGATGCACTTAAGGTAATTCAAATGGTTGCGCTCAGTGAGCATCTGCACCATTCTTCTCGCATCGTTTTTGGGCCATTTTATGATTCTACAGGTCTAGGCCATATCTCTCCTGCGTCATTTACCAAGGATAACTTTAGCCTGTCTATACCCCTTTACTTGAACCCAGTATTTGTTGTGTTACTGCATAACCCAGTTGTTGATTTCCAGCTTGATGCAACAGGATACCAAGCCCAGAAAAAGTTCTGGGCCAATCTAATGCTCCTCTCTTTGCCAGCTGATCTTTCTCGTTGTTCTTGATCCCTGTGTAGAATAGTTAGTTAGTTATATTTCCCAGAGGGCAGGGAATCCCCGTTCAGCGCACTTAGCCATTAGGCCTTTGTACCCTATCCCCTCCG
>JAUEJJ010000002.1:321503-331886 GCA_032164275.1 Synergus coniferae
TAAACCTCTGAGAAATACCGCTTGCACTCTGTCCAGTTGTTCACAGACAGTCTTGAGCGCTGTCCGCTTCCACCAGACAAGTGCCGCAAACGTCAGCCTGGGCACTATAATGGCCCGGTAAATCCACATCAGTTGTTGTGGGCCGAGCCCCCATTTCGCTCCAATGGCTGCTTTGCACTGCCAGAAGGTGACCCGCGCCTTCTGACATCTTCCCCGTAGAATCCCTGTGTAGAAACACCTTGTTATTTTTCGCTATTTGGTTTAGAGCCTTCTTGTAGTCGCACATCAGAATCGAGGAGCTTCCTCAGTGGCGGATTTGCACATTTGCCTCCTGTATGATATTCAAATTTTGCCACCCCTACCGACCTTTATAATTTGATACCCGAGTTCTCAATAATATTAATTAAAACTTTCGCCCCAAATTTGCCGCCCCTAAAATCTGCCGCCCTAGGCTCCAACCTACGTAACCTACTGGTAAATTCGCCACTCAAATTTCTAATTTCCCGGACTGCTTTAAGGGGGAAATTCCATGTAATAGCCTGAAAATTAGTGTATATTTCGGTATTTTTTGGAAATGAAAACAATTACGAACCATTACAAAACATTTGTGGTTTAGTAACGTAATCTTGGAGTATAAAACAAATTTCTTTCAGCCTGATACATCATTAATATTTTGATTTATAAGGGCGGATGTCAGATATGTTTAAATTCGCTAGGTCAATTTTCCCGGTTTCTAGCTCCTCACACAGGCATCTGAAAGAAAAAAATCAAACAGTTTTTGAAAGTGGGCGGCCATTAAAAAAAATCTGATCTTTACCAAAAAATTTTCTTTAGAATTATATGTGTACCAAATATTACCTTGAAGGAAATCCCTCTCCTCCTAAAATTTACATTCACTTCATTTTTATTATCTGATATACTGATATACTGATCAGGTGATTTTGGACTTTCTACTTATTTTAAATCCAAATTTAAGCACTTGTACAATACAGAGAAATAGTCGTTAAAAGGGGGATTAGAAACAAGCAACTTTTTTTCGCCCCTATTCCCAATAAGCTTTGTCCTGACCCACTTGAAATCGAATTGGACCAGAATCTTCTACAGGAACATGAGTTAGGTTAAAAAAAAAAGTGTAAATCAATAAAACAATTTTTCGAATTTTGCACTTAAACCCGTATGCAGTGTCAGCCTTTAACTGTTAACAAAAAATAAAAAGAAAAAAAAACATGATTGGATGAAGCCTAGATCAAAAACGCTCTCAGATAGTGTTAAATAAAATAATATAGAATGATAATGTATATTATGAATAATATAAATTATAACGTAAATCGGGTGGAGTGGCACAAGGTCGACAGATTAAGAAGAGAATAAAAAGAAAGAAGGTGAAACTCATTGTATATAAGCGTGACGGCGAACAAGGAACTGTTTGCATCTGTGTAATAAAAGCTCGTAACGCCCGGTATTGGCAAACCTTGATTTATTCTTGCCAACTGCAGTCGATGGTTCGAAGCTTGCAAAGAGCGCGCGACACGCTCTTCAGTTTTCCGTGTCTCTCATCTCGTTCCATCTACTATATTCGCTTTGCTTCCACCTCTCTTGTACTCCGCTGCAATCTCCTTCATTCTCTTTCCGTCTCTCCGAATTTCTTATCCACGTTTGAGGATTTATAACTTTGCGAAAAGAACACCACCCGCACGTACTGCTGACTTTAGGACGTTCTTGATACATAATTCACCTAAGAAATATTCGTAAATAACGCGGAATTAGTTTAGAATATGTCCCATTGCATTTTGTTTTTAAATTTGATTTACAGCTAAAAGTTCAATTGGAGCGTAGGAAAAAAATTTAATTCATGCGAATTTTTTCCGCAATACAGAAAATAAATTAATACTATGGTGGATCAAAGAAAAAAAGTAATCAAAAACAGTCAAGTGCTGAAAAGCTCGAAACACGTATAATATGTGTAAAATTGGAAATTGGATCAATCATTATCCTAAACTGTCGGAAAATGAAGATGACTTTATAAGTTTATAATAAATATAAACAATATAAAAAATCTTTCGTTGCACCTAATAGGCTCTCGTTGATTCCATAGATAGATAGTCATGAGACATGAAAACTCCTTTAACGTCAATCTGGAAAATATATTTTTGTAAGTTACAGAGGGAGAAACAAACATAAAAAAACTTAGCACCAGAATTACTATAATACTAGCACAAAAACTTCACTTCATCATTTCATTTGATAGCAGTTTGACACATTTTGAAACCTTTTATAAAAATCTTTATAAAAAATTCAATTTAAGTAAAGTTAAACATGATGAAACTGCTCGAAAGGATTCTTATCCACCATAAGTAGGTCTTATTTTTACTGTGTGTTCCATTAACTTCTTATAAAATCCAAGCACTCACCTTTTAATATAAAATAATTTTCTCAAGACCATTACAGTACTTTAAACCCTCCTTAAACGTGTGAAATAGATTAAGACCTTAAAATGTAAAATAAACTGTCCTTTTAAAATATAATACTATTTCCTAGAAACTTATAAAGATTTATACATTTTCGAAATACTATTTGCATGGAAATTACTGCTGACTTTTAACTACGATAACTCAGTGAAAAATAGAGATAGAACATTAAAAATATACAGTTGGAAAGCTTATGAAATTCCACGTCTAGAGATGCTGAACAAATTTTTTTTGACCGTCTGGAAAGAATACAGCACGTGAGAAGTTTAAAAAAAAATTCAAGATTTTGTTAAATTTTGTACCATGACTTTAATTTTTAGCATGACCTAGGAAAATTGTTACAAAAATCTGACGAGAGCCGCGATCGTCGATTAAAATTCAATCCAGATACGATTGAACATTTTTAATTGTATCTCGGGAACCACTGAAGATTTTTTAAGTTTCTTCGGCTTAAATTAAAGATAAGATTTTAGGCTCTATGTCATATAATTTTCAGACTTTATCAACAATTTTCCTAGGTCATGCTAAAAGTTAAAGTCGAGGTACAAAATTTGAAAAAATCTTGAATTTTTTTTAAACTCCTCACTGATGTATTCTTTTCAGAATGTCAAAAAAAAGTCTGTTTGGTATCACTAAGGGTGGATTTTCATAAGCTTTCCAACTGTTTTTTTTTTTTTAATGTTCTATCTCTATTTTTCACTGAGTTATCGTAGTTAAAAGTCAACAGTGATTCTTAATAGTGTTTGCGCCAGCTGTACTGACAATTTCCGACGGTAGTGTGAATATTGAATTTTCTTATGTTTCTAACACTGTGATGTCCAATGCAAGTTTCTTGAGCTTCTCCTTTCGTCCTGTCTTTCCCCTTCTCCGAGCACTTGAACGAGAATTCTCGTTTCGCCACAGGCGAATAGCTAGACGCTTGAGCGTTCTTCGGGGACGTTCGGCTTCGTCCGCCCGGCTGTCGAGGATACTCGACCACTCTGTATGCCACGCTCTCCCCATAAACGCATCAAAGGTGGCAAGACAGGGGACTGAGCAGTTGATAGGTTTTTGCTCATTAGCTCTCGCGTTGGACATCTCTTCTATAAAGGGTCCTCAAAATACTTCAAACAGACTTCAAGGTTAATATTTTTATTAACAGCAAATTGATTTTATTTATTAAAACATTTCTTTTATAAATACTTTTAAATCCTTTTATTATTAAATATTATTACGCATGTTTAACAACTACCCTAGCTGAAGCTTCGGATTGAAATTCATTTCGAACCAATCCAAATCATTCCGGAATTTGTATCCGAACAAAACAATTTCATTCCGATCTAACCGGAAGAAAGTTTTCAATCCGAATGAATCCGAGACCTATTCAAAATCAATTCGAACCTTTAATCCAAATGAATCCGATCAATCCGAAATAATCAGAATTAATCCGAACTTTCAATCTGAATGATTCCCGTCAATCCGACTCAAACAGAACTGTCAATGCGATTGAATCCGGTCAATCAGTTCAATCAGAACTTTCAATACGAATGAATCCGAATTAATCTGGTCTATTCGAATCAATCCGAATGATTCCAAAATATTCCGATAAATTCGGATTTATTCGGATTGAATGTTCGGACTAATTCTGATTAATTCGGATTGACCGGATTCATTCGGTTTAAAGTTTCGGATTGATTTTGAATGTGCCTCCGATTAACTCGAATTGACAGGATTCATTTGAATTAAAGGTTCGGATTGTTTTTGAATATCCCTCGGATTAATTCGGATTGAAAATTTCCTTCGAATTAGAACGGAATGAATTTATTTGGTTCGGATACAAATTTCGGAATGAATGCGAATATTTCGGATTGGTTCGGAATGAATTTCAATCCGAAGATTTCGCTAGGGTAGTTCCCAGTGTTATTTGTGCATCAAATACATATAATTCGTGTCCAGCGAATCTCAATAGTGCTATTAATGTAATTATGATTGCTTATGTATTATTTGACCCTATCATCTGTGCATCTCACAAAAAAGTAGCCCTCTTTCATTTCCTAAAATTAATCAATTACAATTTTCACTTTAAAAATTCAATTTATTTCAATTCAAAAGCTTAATTTATGCGATAATACCCCATTTGTCTTCCCACTCAATCAATAAATTGTCAAATTTATTTAATTTTATTAGTGTCTCATTGATATCCCCATCCCCATATGTGATCCTAAGATGGTAATGTGTTTGATGATGACAATGAGACTATTTTATGTAAATATTCATCAAGTGAAGTGTCCCAAAATCTTCAGGCCGGAAAATTCTATGCATTTAATTGCAAGGCCAATTTTGGTAAGCGACAACTTTTTTGGACATGAGACGTCCTTTGGACTTAAGACATCTTTAGGACATCAATTGGACTGACACGGATATTCTGAGAATGTCTTTAGGACGTCCTTAGAATGTCAATGTCATTTTGCCTACTGGGTAGTTCGTTTCTAGTAGTATGAAAATTTAAATTAAATAAAAAATCGATATCGCAGTTCCAAAGTGAAAGATTTAAGTGAGAGTATGGTAACTTGCAAAGTTCGCGGATATGTAACCGTCATAAAATGGGAGCCGATTAAAGAAGAGTGTTTCATCCCTCCCCGACTTATCTTAATCTAATTTTATTTATATGCATTACTCTTTAAATTAAATCGAGCACGAAGTGCGAATATCAATTTCATCCGAGCGGGAAGCACAACGTCCATTGGGATGCACGCCCCTAGGGGGCTCGATTTTCGAAGCGAAGTGAGCAGATTTTTTATCAACACCACCATCATGAGGTCTATTGTAGCGCCTCTGAGCTATCCTTAAAGTTGCCTTTTTCACTACACGTAAGCATTTCTAATACCAATTTTTATTTTAATATGTTCACAACCAATTACAGACGAAACTAAATGTTTAAATTTTTTTTGTTAGTCTATTTCCATTATTAAAAGAAGTATCTTATACGAGAAAAATCGGTCACGGTGTAATGAAAACACTCAAAACAACTATTTGAGAATCCTAAGACTTTCGAGCTTTCAGTGCAACTCGTACCTGACCCGAATTCGATCCGACCCGAAAGGTTAGAGCTTAACCGACTTCAAGTCTCATCAACCTGACCTGAACCTACCATTCTAGCTTCCTATTTTTTGTCCATCCGTATTATTTCATAGAAATTTTATCAGTTTAGAACTTTAAAAGTAGAGAATAATATTAAAAATTCTTTAAATTTTTATTGAAGGAACTTTTATCAATTTTTATTATAACCATGGATTTGGATTCAATAGGAACGAAGCTGGTTCACAGCACATTCATAAGTAAGAGATCTAAGCCATCAGAAATTTAATATAGATTTTCCAATTCTATGAGTCGCTCTATATATATATGTCTGACTGACGAAAAGACTAGGACAGGGATCGGAACTATGCAATAATGGAATTCCTATGGCATTCTCGCTTGGTGTTCTCCAATAGTAGATAAGTTATTGAGCAGAATTCTAGCAGCTGGGAATTTGACGACCTTAGTGAAAAGTGAATTTAGATTCGAATATTAAAACTTTCAAAGTACACTTAACTCTCGCGTTATGTCATTTTTCGGATATGGTCTGCAATAGCCATGATACTCTTCCTAGAATTTTTATGACGTAAATAAGGTGCGCTTGTGTTGAACTCGTGAAGTTTGAGGGGCAAGGTGAAGCGCCCCTCCCTCTTCCCCTAGGTGAAAATATCAAAAAATGCAGACCGGCTAGCGCCGGTGAAAATTTTAAGAAGGAAGTAACGTCGAAGTAAAATAATTGCTTTTTCTTTTTTGCGACGAACCAATTCTTGTCCCTAATTGCCCCAACCATGTGCGTCCCTAAATTCCCTGTCGCGATTTTTTAATATTTAGCTTTAAACTAATAAAACCCTTAAAGATACATGTGATTGACACAGTGAATTAAGGGGGGAATTCCGTGTAATAGCCCGACAATCAGGGTGTTTTTGGGTTTTTTTTTTTAGGAGGGGGTGAAAAAAATAACGAATCTTTCCAAAGCTTTTGTGGTTTAGTAAGGTACTCTTAAAGTATAAAACAAGTTTCTTTTAGCCTGATACATCAATAATATTTTGATATATAAGAGTGTATGTCCGACCTTCAAATTAGCTAGGTCAATTTGCCCAATTTCTAGCTCCTCACACAGGTATTCGAAATAAAAAAACCAAAAGGTTTCCTAAAGTTCAGATTCTCAGTTAGTCGGTGAATGAAAAAATTTCAAAAAATATTATAATAATATTTGACAAAATGGCAGCCATTTGAAAAAAATACGATTTTTACCCAAAAATTTGCCAGAATTTGTTAAAAAAAAACTTGTTGAATCAAGTTTTATTTATCTCGTTAGATAGTGTGGAAAAAGTATTGATTTATTAAGTGTAACACATACACGCACACATACATACATGCAATACACACACATACACACACCACAATTGAACCAACTTCATTGTTTTTCATGCATTCGTTTGAAATACCTAGATAAAATGTAAAAATCCCCTTATCATAAAAAAAGGATCAGCTAGGATTTCGATTCAAGTGGATTTTTAATGAACAATCGATTGCCAGCATTTTTTGTAATTCCTTGTAAAATTAAAATTAATATAAAACGTAGGGTGCCAGGGACGCCCTTAAACGCTCTGCGCCCTCTGGCGGCGCCCCACCACGACCCCCCCCACACCCGGAAGACCGGTATTGATAGTTGAAAATTTCAAAACTATTTCTAAGTCAAATGAGAGTGCGATAATACTCTAAATTACTATATTTTCAAAAAATGTTTAATTTTTGAGAAAATTTAATATTTTATTATATAAGATTATTAGCTTGAACCCAAAACTAAAAAATGCATTTCCAATAGTATTGAGTCTGGCTGCGTGCTCAGAGTTCTGTTGAATGGAAAATTTGTGTTTTATATAAGTCGAGGAAAGCAGCTATTTCTCATTTACGACTCTACGGCAAGCAAGAATTCACATACTACGTTTATTGGACATTCTCGACTCAGTTTCATCCTCTTAAATTTCCATCAGATTCGCTTTATTTACACAAGGACGACTTTTACTGAGATAAAATATCGCACCATATGCCGTACTACTTTTAACTTGGATTTTTTTATGCGGTTATAAACGATTTTTGATTATATATAGAAAACTATACAGATAGAAAAAAAGCATTACATTTTTCACGTTCTTATTTTACAGTCAAACAAGTAATAACGTGTTCGAGAATACTTTTAAATGACAGTATTTATTTTAAATTTGTATACATGAACTGGAATTTTTCATTCTGCAATTTGATGCTTTTATATTAGTAGCTAGTGTAATCTCTTTCCACAAAGATTTTGCCTGGCATCTTCGAGGCATACTTTTGATGAGATTTTTGACATATTTTTTTGATGACAATGACTTTGGATTGGCCAGCACAATCCCCCGACGCTAATACATTTGAAAATGTTTGGGCGTTTATCAACCCTAGCGAAAGCTTCGGACTGAAATTCATTCCGAACCAATCCAAAAGTTTACGAACCATTCCGGAATTTGTATCCGAACCAAACAGTTTCATTCCGAATTAATCCGAGGCGCATTCAAAATCAATCCCAACCTTTAACCCAGATTAAACCGAATGAATCCGGTAAATCCGAATTAATCAGGATTAATCCGAATTTTTAATCCGAATGAATCCAATCAATCCGAATCAATCCGGAGTTTATCCGAATTTTTTGGAATCATTCAGATTGATTCGGATTGACCGGATTCATTCGGATTGATTCGGATTGACCGGAATCATTCGGATTGAAAGTTCGGATTAAATCTGATTAATTGAGATTGACCGGATCCATTTGGATTAAAGGTTCGGATTGATTTTGAATAGGCCTCGGATTCATTCGGATTGAAAACTTCCTTCGGATTAGATCGGAATGAAACTTTTTAGTTCGGATACAAATTCCGGAATGATTTGGATTGGTTCGGAATGAAGTTTAAACCGAAGTTTTCGTTAGGGAAGTTATCAATGACACCTTCTTACTTGACCGACTTTATATAAATGTATTTTTGCTGGAGGCTTATTATGACAGCAACTACATAATTATAACATTAATGATTAATATATTTTATTTATCCAAGATTATGACAATTCTTCTCTCTTGGAGAATAAAAAGTACAATAACTCTGTCAGTCTTTTTACCATGCTAACATATCTCTACATTTTATGTTCTCCTACTTTCTCCGTTTTAAATACCTACTCTCAAAAAAACTCAATGACTTCATTTCTGCTTTCCTTTCTACAAAATGTTAAATACAATGTAAACTTTTTATTAAAACACCTATTTCTAAACAATGAAGATCCATTTCAATAATTTTAAATCGCAAATCTAATATGTCATCATCGAAGCATCAATCAACCATTGAAGGTAAGATCTGAAGATCTGCAGTGATTAAAGGAAATATTAGAAGATGACCCAGTCATTAAAGGCAAGCTTAGAAGAGGAAACATTCATTGTGGATGTTAAAAAATCAGTGCTGTGAACGTGAAGAAAAATATTCTCTATTTTTAAGAAGTAGGTGGATAGAAATACTTGCTTATAAATATTTAATAAAATTGAGTTTAAAATGTTGCTAATTACGAATTTAGATTTTTTAATTATTATTTTTTCCCGATAGGCAGTCCTCAGTTTATACGGAATTCGAGTTTGACCCCTCAGTCTGCACTGCCTAGGTAAAAATCGCCATATTAGGGCCCCGATCGGTGATGAAACGCTGCGCCCGGTCGGGGCCCGATCAGTAATCGGGCTGCCAGATCTAGTCCCGGTCGGGACGAGTGTTTCATCCCTGATCTGGCCCTCCCCTATCTGGGCCAGATCTGGGTCATGCCAAAATTTCCATACTCGGACGAAAAACGTTTTTACTGAAAAGCTGTTCTATTTTGTGAAAATATTTATAGTATGTGTTCAATTCACCTCAATAGTTTTACAATTTCATTTTTGTGAGACTTAGCTACAATTTAAAAAAAAAAATTATCTTGATACATTAATTTCATCCAGAGATACTGGACTTTAAACTTTGCTAGGGCACAAACCACCCAGTGTAGGCTGTGCGGAAAATTTCGGAAGTGTAGGTTGTGATGATTAAACTGTAACAGAAATATTGTTCTTTAATTTGATCGAAAAGAAATCTTCATCTTCAGTTTATTTGACAACTTAGTGGGCAAACATCCCAAAGGATATTTTTAGAACATTCTAAAAGCGTCTCTCTTTACTTGTATCTACTGAGAAAGTTTACAATACGTTCCTAATATCGTTTTCCCACTGGAAATCTTTTCAACTGAACAAATAATTTTAATTAAATTTTGGCGTCTATATGAAAAGGGCCCTTATGGTCGATATGAGTTATGTATAGGGCAGTTTATGGTAGTCAGATGAATTTTCGACATTTTAAGCCCAAAATGAACACTTTATCTCAAAAAACGTGCCATCGGGGCACTTTTGAAGTTGGAAATTATTCATAAAACCACATTCCGAGAAAATCAAAGTTAAAGTTTGGGTAAACAAAAAATATACTTACAGTCGGAAGTTAAATAGGTTTTTAATTCAATTAAACAATGGCATCACAAAAATTAAAAAATTGCAGCATTGATATTATTATAGCACATAATAACAATTATAACATTGTTTTTATAATGACGGAAATCATATTTCAGGCAGACTTTTGAATAATTTTAAAAAATACGACCTTTTTACAATAAAAAATTAAAAATTTATGATCTTTTAAAGTTGAAATTTGAGAAAAAACGTTTTAAAAAAGTTACTAAAATTTTTTTATAAGGTAAATGCACCTATTTGCGACAGTGCTCCTATTTGCGTTCCAACCTGATTAAATATAGTAAATTTAATGAA
>JAUEJJ010000002.1:331986-349992 GCA_032164275.1 Synergus coniferae
AATGGATTACACTTTTGTATTGGTCTTAAATTCTGTCGTAACCCTTACACTGACGCAAATAGGTGCATTTACCTTAAATTTATTTATTTTTATTTATAAAAATTTTTTACGGTAACTGTCTCCCAAATTGTTTCAAAACGCATCAGTTGATGTTTTTCAAGGGCAAAAAAAACCCAAAATACACAGCTAAATCACAGAATATTGCACTTTTTATCACGACAGTTAATAAAGGCTTTTTTCTTTTTTTTTTTTAAACTGAAAATATACCACTTCCAGTTGCATTTGAGCCATGAGTATGATGCCGGTAGATTCAGTATGAGTCATAGTATCATCCCCCACACAAATCCAAAAATGGTCAATTTCGACCCTAAACTAGAAAAACGCGAATATCTCCTAAACTAAAACCGACAATAAGGGCCCTCCCTTTTCATATGAATGCCCACATATATCTAGACATTGTTATGAATTTCTTCGCACTACTTGAGTAAAAACACTTTTTTAACGCCCTAGGCACACGCAAAAAACGGATTCTTACGGTAACGAAGGTAACCTTTTCATTAGCGAAAGCGTTGAAGTCTAGCGTGACCCATCTTAAGGTTAAAAAAAGAGCAAAGAAAGAACAATGCTTTCTAGAAACAATTGCTTCGTGCTTTAAAATAATGAAGTGGAAGTTAGAATGTGACCGAGAAAATTATAAAAAATACTGAAAACCCTGAGTACATCCATCAAAAGTACTTCATTAAAAGTAATTAATCTGTCTATCTGCTGTAATATAAAGGTTCTAAGTTCTATGTATTCTATAAAATAGTTTGAATCGTAAAAAAAATATCTGATGGAACAAGAGAAGATAGAATATCATAATAAAATGTAGGATATATTATAAATAATAAAATGTAATTTAATAGAATATGTTACGATCGCTTAGTATATTGGACAGGAAAGGACAACATAATTATAGAAATGAAAAACGGAATGAAAGCAAAGGTATTTTAATTGACCCGATTAATGATCCCGAATTTCCCTGTGAATAAGTGAATACTATGCACAAAATTGGGAGGTCTTAATATTTTATAAAATTTTACTTTCTGAATTCGTAATATTTCCCTAATTAACATATATATAATATTAAGACATTTTTCAGGAAATATTAATATTCTTTTTCCACTTTTGAATATAGATATATCGCTATCACGATGGACTAATCACATACTTGAATTTAGAAACAAAAATTTTGTATTTGAATTTTGGAGAACTAAAAAAGCATTCTACTCTCGTCAACAGAAAATTTCTATTTCTCCACTTACCCTGTTACTCTTTGAAGATTTTAATGGAAAAATTCCACGTTAAATAGACAATTTTACTCAAATTTCAGTGAGGTGAGAAATTCAGACGACTCAAAATACTTTCTCGCCAATTTACTAATAATAATAATATTAAATTAGATACTGAAACGAAGACTTTCCTCTGCAGCAGAACTCTTTAGATTAATTTATTTCATACTAGTATTGCTCAGAAAATGCATTAAAAGGAAATTTTATAGTAATTCGGTCGCTGAGCAAAAGAGGTCTCTTTAGCAATGCTGGAGATTGACGACGAGTCGTTCGCAAGCCAAGATGACGCAACGAAAAACGCGAGATGAATCATCATGACGAGGGAGGGTTAGTAGTTGGCATCAATGCACGTAGATGATGTTTGGCGGCAATATTTGAATGTTCTCAAGTCGAAAACATCAATTCATACGAATTCATTGGACGTCTGCTTGGTTATAGATGACCCTTGATGTTCTTCTGATGTTGATCACAGGGATAATTATGTATACATAAAAGGAACAAATGAATCAGCTAAATTAAATTACAAAATCATAATAATAGGACGAATTATCGAGCATTTGTGACTTTCGAAATGCTAAATTGTCCTTCTGTACTTAAATTATTCGGGAGAATTGCGACTCCTATGAGTTGAAAAAACTGCATTATCGCAAGGGAAAAAGGAACATAGAACGACTTATTGATACTGTTAGGAATAATTGTCTGAAATATCTACTTGCTTCTTCTAATTTCGAGGTTTCTATTTTTATTTTCTGTTTTTATCTTGGTAAACTTAATGGTAAATGAGTTACTTTTGAATATACCTAGGTTCACTGATTTAGGACACGACCTATCCAAATGCAGAAGACACGGTATTATTATCTGAGACCACCCTGAATGGAAGATTCAGATCTTGAAGAGTTGATAATCCAATATATTATATAAAAGGCCCTTTTTTCTGAAGCTAAATACTTCACTCGCCACATATTGTCGCTGTAATGACAAAATATTTTCCTTTACAATGTGAAGAGAGATATTAATTGCGAGTAAGTATGAAGGGAAAATGTTGGATAACAGTTGGAGCGAGAGAGAGGTTTAACTCCTTCGGACAACTTTCCTCTCTCTCACTCACACGCATTTATTTTCTCTTCCTTGTACGGTGATACAAAGTGACCGCCAGTGGTGGAGGAAACAAGGATCGAAGGAGAGAGCATCTCCGGAATGAATTTGGGACCCGATTCGAGTACGGCCACGTCCCTTAATTCTGCCCACGAAACTAATTCAAATGCACCGGTATCTTCCCTAGCGAAAGCTTCGGATTGAAATTCATTCCGAATCAATCCGAAATTTTCCGAATTATTCCGGAATTTGTATCGGACCTAAACAATTTCCTTCCAATCTAATCAGATTTAGTCCGAACATTCAATCTATTCGGATTGAAAGTTCGGATTAATTCTGATTAATTCAGATTGACCGGATTCATTTGGATTAAAGGTTCGGATTGATTTTGAATAGACCTCGGATTAATTCGGATTGAAAACTTTCTTCAGATTAGATCGGAATGAAACTGTTCGGTTCCGATGCAAATTTTGGAATGATTTGGATTGATTCGGAATGAATGATAGAGTTGTTCATATAAAAAATTCATAGGTCTCGCAGCCTACAGATTAATTTTCTGAAGCTGGAAAAATTCATAGCTATCCTAGGCGACAATATTTTCCTCTTCATTTGACCAATCACATTATTGACCTGCAAAGAGAAACAGAAAAAGTTTACAAGGAAAAGTGTAACCTAGGATTACATAAATTGGTATTATCAAGGATGTTTATTCCATACTCTTCACCTGAAACTTGAATAAACTGACAAGATTGAAGAATTGCAAAATTGGGATTTTGAGATTTTACACACGAGAGAAGAAAATTTAAAATAAAATTATAAACCATCATGTAACATAATGGGATAGAAAAGAACATAACTCGGATTTTAGTACGAAGGCAATCTACCGCTGCAGAGCCAATAAGTTTCCCGAAATGGTGATATTTTTCATTCGAACTTCAAGATAGACTTATACCATTGGTTATGAAATATTTGACCGAAATACTGGATACACGACTCACATAAATTGCGCCACAACGTAGTGCCGTAAAGCTCTCGACTTCAAGAGCCGGAACGGCTGTGACATTGTTCACGGTTACGATGTCCAACACACGATTCTTCCGTTTTTTAGGCTCACTGTTTGCACACTTAATTTTCCAAACAATTTTTTTTTAAATTAATGTCTCTTTGCAATTTAACTTGAATGTATATTCAAGAACAAACAAAAATTATAAAAACGATTTCAAACAAGAAGACACAAAATGTATTTATATTCAGCTCTCTAAAGTAAATTTAGATAAATTTCACACACATTCAATTAAAAACAATGCTAATAATAAAATAGCTTGGGAAAGCCTACGAATATGTGGTTTACGTGTACTCATATGCTGCGTACAATTTTGAGCCATTAGCGTTCATGCCTACTAAAGTGTAATGGTACCTGTGAACCGCGATTTTTTTCAAAAATCTCTTACCACTTATTAAAAGCACTTTGCTAAATTAAAATCAATTTTTTTGAGGCAGAATCAACATAGCTAAAATAATAATTCAATGCTCTATATATACTGTGATGATTATTATTTAACGCATAAAGTTCAAATACTCTATCAAAATGTCTACGAATTCATTCGCATTGAAAGTTCTGATTGATCGGATTGACCGGATTCAATCGGATTGAAAGTTCGGTTTGATTCGGATTGACCGGAATCATTCGGATTGAAAGGTCTGATTAATGCTGATTGATTTTAATCGGATTGATTTTAAATAGGTTTGGTTTTAAATAGCATACTTAATAATTAATTACCGTTGTCCTTCCATCAAAATTTACATCATGAACATTTCAAACTACTGGAGCTATGTACGCGGCGGAGGACTAGACGTCTCACGACAGAAATCAATTATTATAACTTATTAACAAAAATTATAGGCTGTAATTAATTATTGTGTTATATTAAGTGCAAAAGGAAAAATCAAATGCGAATGAATCCGAGCCAATCCGAAGTTTTTATGAAGATTCCTATCCAAATGAAACCATGTCAAACCGGAGTATCTATAAAGGTTCCTATCTGAATGAATCCAAGTCAATCTACATATAATACAAATTCCTATCCGAATCAATTCGAATTAATCCAAAATCAGCTTGAAAATTCCGATTCGAATGAATCCGAGCAAATCCGTATCAGCTGGGTATCACTACAGTATAATAAATAAAAAAAATAGAAAAGACTTGCTAAATGTTGCAATTATGATAGAAATTTTGAAACTCCCAAGGATTATTATTTGAATTAACAGAAAATTCATGAGGATTCAAAATTTGATTAAAATGAACAAATATGTTTATGCGAATAGGCCTCAGACAAACTGAGATTATGATTGGTCTCGGATTCATTCGATTTGAAACTTTGTTCGGATGAGCCTCGGATTCATTCGCATAGAAACTTCGGATTCATTTAGATTGAAACTTCGGATTCATTTTGTTTGAAACCATTTTGTTACGGGGGGAGGGGGGTAGATAGGCCTCTCCGATGGTGGGGAGTCCAAAGAGGGTTGAAGCGGTAATAGCGGGAAGAGAAAGGACTATCTACCCTCGGAGATGGTCGGTAAGAAAAAGAAGAGACTCACCACAGTTTCCGGAATAAATTATTTTATTTGAGGATTCTACAAGAGAGAAAGAGTCGGAGATGAAGTGCGCCAGTCAGAGTGACCGCGGGCGACTGGCGTAATGGCGGCGGTTAACGGCGTTCCAGGGACTGGCAACCAGTCCAAGGAGTACAGAAAAGGGCTAGACGGAGAGCAGTAGCCGTCTCGGTCTAGCGAGAAAAATGTCTCAAAGACGGTAAGCAACTGCGCAGGGGCAGAGGCTTTCCCAAAGACTGGCAACCAGTCTAGGGAGTTCCAAAAAAGCCTGAACGTGAGAGCGGCAACCGTCTCGGTTTAGGAGGTCTAGGCTGGCAACCAGCCCTGAGGGATCTGCCGATAGTGCCGATCTGGGCTCGCGTGCACTCTTTTAAGGCCGAGAAGCTGCGTAGGAGACCGTGGATGAGGGCAGAGGCGGATGGAAGGAGATGCGCGAGATGAGTTTTCCCGGTTTCCGCGTTTCTTCATGATCCCACTCTGCTAAAAACCCGGTTTTAAGTGAAAACTGTCCTCGCCGCACCGTAGCCAGGCGTAAGTCTGGATATTTCGAGGCGAGGTTGTTGTCTCCACTTCCACTCAGCTTCTGCCCATTACTATGCTATAAAAATTCTATATTTATTATTACTCTATTCTAAAATAAAGAAAAAGTTAAATATATAATTAAATTGTTTTTCCGAGCTAGCAATGTCGTTAGATTTCTGCGCATTGGGCGTATATCAATTTGTTCGCATATGTATGCCTTGAATTCGTTTGGATTGAAACTTCACATTCGTTCGGTTTTAAGTACGGATGAGCCACGGATTCATTCAGTTTAAAAATTCGGAATCATTCGGATTGAAAGCTTGGATCGGAATGACTCGGAATAAGTCGGACTTGCTCGGTTACAGACTTCGCATTAGCTAGAAATCTCAGATTACCTCAGATTGAATTTCTATCCGAAGCTTTTGTCAGAGTAATAATGCATTGAAATTTCGAAATTCTATTCAAAATCAATCACCCCAATGTATGAGCTTATTCAGATTCTTACATACGATACTGCCTAGATTCCTTAAGGGTATGTGGTAATTACATACTATAAGAGTAAAATTATTTTTCTTAATCTTAGACTTGTAATAATAAATATTTTTTCGTAAAATTGGGGAAACTAAATTGCTCTTATAGTGAAGTATTACATACCTAGTATGCATTAGGTTTATTACCATTAAAACAAGAACTTATAAAAGTATTCACTACTATTCATGCTACTAATTAGTTAAAAGGCTTTTTGGAGAAGAGTAATGGAAAGAAAGTTTTTTGAATAAATAATCTTGTTTTAGTTATGAAAGAGTCGAAATGAACAAATAGAATAATTTGTATAGTTATCATAATGCGAAAAAAATTTTAATAAGTAAATTAATAAAAATGTGTTTCTTCCATATCTACTACATAGGCGTATATATTTTCTATTATACTATTCCTTATTTGTGAAAATTTAATTGCATTCATTTACATCATTGAGGAATAATTCTAGTTACAAGAAAGATGGAAAAAATTTAATTTTTTGAGTCCAACTTTAAGATTCTTAAGTTTAAAGTTTAAAATATTTAATCATTTATTTCTTACGTGATTTCAAAATATTACTACGGAACTTGTTATGAGGTACTAAACTGAAGATCTCTACCAAGTTTTATAATAATATAACCAGAAGTTTCAATAATATAATCATTTGACACCATAGTGTCTTGTTTGTGAATAAATGACTATGTAGATACAATTGATTCATGCTAATCGTACTCTTCACTATTCTTACTCTTTAGTAATCGTATTCCTCCCAGTTCCCACCACGAGTCTATTTCCAGTAGTCCTACTCTCGAAGAAGACCGAATAGGTCCGAAGAAGCCCGATAATATTGTTACCTCACTCAATTATGGTCATTCGTGAAGAGTGCCATTAGTGCTTTAGTGAGTTGGATGAATTGAATTAGAGTATGATTTGCCAGAGTCCACTATTTTTTTAGTATAAAGTTTGTTATTAACTTTCTTATGCAGAACTGGTAGCGGAGAGAGGAGTAGCCCCAGCCATCGGATAGCCCCGGCCAATCTTCACTGAATAATCAATAGACTATAGGAGAGACCGGGGCTAGTTAACTAACAAGGTTAGTTGAATAATCGACCTTGGTTTCCATATTTATCAAAATAAAGCGTTTACACGTCAAAACAGCTGGAGTTTGAGATCTTCAATTACATATTTTAGTCCACAATTACATATTATAAATCACAATTTGATAAATACTAAAACTAAGGTCGATTAGTCAACTAACCCCGTTAGTAAACTAGCTCCGGTTTGTTCTACTCTCTGCGATGATATATCAACATTTTTATCTTTCATAATTGCCCCAAAGCGTCATTTTAAAGATATGAACTCATATTTGTGGTCAGTGTAAAAGTTAAATTTATTGATAAAAATTTTAAAGGGTACTCAGTGGGCACAAGATTATGAACATCCCAAGGATGTCGTTAGGATGTTCCGAGGACGTGCAATGTCAGTCCAATCAACATTCCTAAGGCGTTTAATGTTCTAAAAGTGTCCTAAAGACGTCTTAAAAACATAGGACGTTCTCCGGACATCCTTCTTACCATACTGACACTAGACGTCTTATGAGCATCTCTAGGATGTCCTAAAGACATACTCCAAAAGACGTCTTAGGAATATCCTGAAGACGTCTCTAGGACATCCTTAATTTGTTGGCCCGCTGGGTAGGCACTACCCGATTCTCCCCTAATGTTTATTATTCTCTGTAAAATTTGACACACGCTGTATATTTCTCAAGTAACTTTTAAGTATCCAAGAGGCATCAGTGGCATCGTAACTTGTACTTATTGGATCTTGCGACATAAAAACTTCGAGAAAGTTAGTGGTGGGTCGAAAGACGAGCCAGGAAGTTCTTCTGGATACACCATACACAAGTTTACAAATACTAGGAGCATCGATTATGCCACTGACACAAGCCAGAGACCAATTACAGCATGTATACACCAGGGAAAGACAACGTTACTGGGATATCGTTACAGGCCTCCAGAACGTCGTTATGTGATGAGGACGACCCTAACGACCAAACCCTCGTGATTTATGAGACGACCAAGTCGCGACATCGTCCACCTAGTTTATGGCACTTAGGAACCTTGCTCCTGAATTGCTAGATCAGGGGTCGCAAATTTCACCCCATGTCAACCTCTATCTTCTAAATCTACCTTAAACCCAAGGTCATAAAAATACGTTTCCTGTCAAAATTGACCTTCCACTTACAAAATTAGTATTCAAAATGTGGTTGTCTTGAAAAGTGGATAACTTTAACAAATTAAATAGGGAAACTTTTTCAAAAACATATTAAACTCTATACATATATTATAAAAAGATCTCACTGCTGCTGTGACAAGACTCCAGCCCATGTGATATATAGTACAAGCTTCTTGACCCATACTATACGTCCTTCTTGAACCTCATATGACGTGCGCCCTTATTGACCTCCATGTAACATACATCCTTTTTAACCCACACATGACATCCTCCCTACTTGAACCCCATGTGGCTTACGCCCTTCTTGACCCCACGTGAGAATCCTTATTCAACCCCCAGTCACATACCCCCTTATTCACCCCTTATATACCACCAAATCACACCCTTATTGACCCTCATGTGAGATACGTTCTTATTTACCCCCAAGTGGGATACGTCCTTATTAACCACCACATAAAATATCCCTATAAGCCAAAGCTGCGGATTGAAATTCATTCCGAAATTTGTATCCGAACCAAACAGTTTCATTCCGATCTAATCCGAAGGAAGTTTTCAATCCAAATTAATTCGAGGCCCATTCAAAATTAATCAGAACCTTCATTCTGAATGAATCTGAATGAATCCTGTCAATCTGAATGAATCAATCAGAATTAATACAAACTTTCAATCCGAATGATTCCGGTCAATCCGAACGTTCAATCCTAATGAATCCAGTCAATCAAAACTTTCAATTTGAATGGATCCGAATTAATCCGGTCTATCTGAATAAATCCGAATTATTCCGAAAAATTCGGATTGAATCGGATTGACCGGATTCATTCGGATTGAATATGCGGATAAATTCTGATTAATTCGGATTGACCGGATTCATTCGGATTCATTCGGACTAAAGGTTTGGCTTGATTTTGAATGTGCCTTTGATTAATTCGCATTGAAAACTTCCTTCCGGATAGATTCGAATGAAACTGTTTAGTTCAGATACAAGTTCCGGAATGATGCGGAAAATTTCGGATTGGGTCGGAATAAATTCCAATCCGAAACTTTCGCTAGAGGTGTCAAGAAGAGCACTTCTTGACACCCACGTGATACACGCCCTTGTTGACCCCCATATGACTCACGCCTTTCTTGGCCCCCATGTGACGTACATCCTTCTTGACCCTCACGTGACATACGTGTACGCGCTTTTTAACCCTACCGCTTTGAATACGTAACATACGCCCTTATTGACCCGTCTATCGATCACGAGATCCCCGTCGACTACGTATTTTCGGCAAATTTACCATTAGCCTGAATATGTTAAATATAATGTGTAACTAATTATTATTGAACTTGAAGATAGAATATTCTAAAGTATTTTATTCCAAAGTATGTTATGGCAAATTATTACATAAGTAAATGGAACCTGTGTATTTTGCAAGAGACTGAAGTACGTTTTCTGTTTAATTATTATTATCATTATTTTCCTTCAAAAATATGTATGGAAAATAAATTTCGGCCGGATGGTCCTATAATAATTCAATTTGTCACCAAATTGTTTTGCAACTTATTTACCTATTTACTTACCGGATACAGCAAGATGAACTGTCCTGATTAAAGGTGGATGCGCATTAACTTGGCATTCGTATAGACCTCCGTCGCGCTCTGTTACTGAACGTAAAAGTAACCGCCAATCATGTGGAGCTTCATAGTCCAACGTAAAACGACTGTCGCTCGAATATGTATTAAATCCAAAAGTCAGCAAAAGCAGTTCTTCTCCACGTCTTCGAACCCAGGAAACCTGAAAAATACATCAATGTTTTTTTTTTGAGTATCGAAACGTTATTAAAAGGACAGTTATTATTAGGTTATTTTAAAAAATTAAAATATAAACAATTCAAGCTACTCTCTAAACTATTTTGTCCTTTTGATGTAAAATGACACCTCTCTAAAATATAAAAAAATCTTGCCGTCGTCGCCGCTGTGTCAAAAATCCAGCTCATTTGACTTACGCTCTTCTTGACCCCCACATGACATACGCCTTTCTTAATCCTCACGTAACTTAAGCCTTTCTTAACCTTCGCGTGATAAACGCCCTTATAAGTCCCTGCTTGACAAGTGCCCTTATTTACCTCCATGTTATATACACCCTTCTTGACCCCCACGAGCCCTTATTGATCCCCGCGTGACATACACCCTTATTTCTCCTCTTCTAGCATGTGACATACGCCCTTACTGACACCCCCTTGAACACGTAAGATACACCCTTATAGCCGTATAAGGGAAAAAACCTTCAATTTTTGCAATTTATGTTTTTGTATCGATCACGTGACCCCCGACGACTTCGTGACGTATGACCTTATTGATCATATAAATGAAAATTACCCTAGCGAAAGCTTTGGATTGAAATTCATTCCGAACCAAACAGTTTCATTCCGATCTTTCGTACTGACATTAAACGTTTTAAGAGCATCCCTAGGATGTTCAAATGACATGTTCCAAACAATGTTTAAGGTATGTCATGAAGACGTCTCTAGGGCATCCTTAAGTTTTTGTCTACTTGGTCAAGCTTAGATCTAGCTATCGTTGAAGTTCCTAAAATTGGTGATAGATGGCGTAGTTTTCTTATTGCATTCGAACCCCAATACTGTCAACGCCGGGAATGTCAACCCCTCAAAAACGTCAACATATTCCTCCCACAAATATCAACTCCATCCCCACTCCATCCCTCACAAATGCGCATGTGCATAAGTCAGTATAAGTTAGGTGATAGTTGAGATTTGTGGGAGGAAATTTGGAGGGCATGAGTATACTCGGGGTTCGAGTGTACTTGCAAGTTTTAAGTGTAAAACTTCGATAAGTAAACTTCGAAGTTAATAGTTCGAGCCAAACTCAGTTTATATAATAACTCTTTTGCAAGTTAATGATTGAAATTAGTGGTGATGTTGATGATTGAGGATGATCGATGAAGAAATTATAAGTCATCCTTGAAATTAAATTTATAAAAATGTTTAAAGTAAAAAACACTCTAGGATTCCGGAGGCCTGGGGCAATCGGCTTGGAATCGATAATAAAATAGGATCAAACCTGGGCCAAGCATGGACGATGAAGCCTGTCAATATTACCGGGCCCCGGCCAGATTTGGCGTTTCATTCGAGTTTGGTCCAAACTAGATTGCTAGGGCAGGGTCTAGTTTTGCCAAGTCTGAGTCCTGTTTGAGCCATAACCACATTTTTGTACTGAAGCACCTTCAACTTTTGTTCATGTTTTCCTATTATTTATAGACCACCCTAGTAATTATTTAGCAGTGTAACTACTCCCATGCAGAAATTTCCAAAACAGGTCCAGATCAGTAATGAAACACCAAGCTCTACTGGACCCGGACCTAAAAGGCCGATTTGCGATCAGGGCTTAATCTGACTGTTTCATTCCCGGAATGAAACCTCTCGGTTCGGGCCGGAGTTCCCCCAATCTGGTCCCAACTGGGCCACAAGAAAATTTGTACATTATAGCTGTGTTACAAAAATTGTAAATATTTACCGCTTCTCTGAACACTCCGTCTACACACAGAGTTATTATTTATCATCAAGGACCCATCGTAAATATCGTGCGCCTTGGGAAATCGAAATTGATTTACAATATCTTTGAGCTCTAACAGACAGTTCCCATGAGACCCGAAAGAGATTCTTCTGAAAAGAGCACTAAGTATGTAGATCTGTAACATGGTTTTGATCTTTGATGCTTCAAAGAAGCTGGAATATTTGATCAAAATTTAATTATGCCTTCCCTCTGGTCAAAGATTTGCTTGCTTGTTTTCTTTGATGGAACCTCTGAGAGAGAGAACTGCTCCAAGCAGAGCTCATTCTAATTAGATATAAGTACTTGATTTCCAAAGTACGAAAGGTATTCTTGAATTTAACTTTAATTAAATTAATTCATTTCAGTAGCTTTCTCGAATAAGCGACTACAAAATTTTCACGCTTCGCTTGATTGGCATTACTATCGTTGATTGTAAAAAGTTTTTCGAATTTCAATTATTGAAATAGATTCAAATAGAGAATTTAATTGCCTATCTTTTTTCCCCACAAAGAAAGTTATGTCAGTGTTCTAGAAGAGATGGGTACTAAATTTTACTTTACAATGAACTCTTGTGCGCTTCGCGACGCTTGAGCCCTTCGGGACGCTTGTGCGCTTCGCGACGTTTGCGCCCTTCGGGACACTTGCGCGTTTCGTGGCGCTTGCGCCCTTTGGAACGCTTTTGTTTTAATTATTTTAGTTTTACATGAAGAGAACTCATTTACTTAAAATTCTATCGACCTTAAGGAACACATTCTCATCAGGACACTCGCGCTTCGCGCTCGGCCTTGTTCCCCGTACAATAGATACAAATAAATAGTTAACATGTTTGAGCGCGCCTACGATGCGCGATTTGTTCGTAGCGCTTTGTGCTATGGAATATTTGCTCGTCAAGCTTCGATTCTTTATATTAATTATGTAAGTATACTTTTTCATATCTTATGTTTTTTGGCGTGAAAATTTTCTTTTTTATTTTTTAAAAACAGTTTTCACGATTAAAACGAAAACTACTTACTTTATCAAAAAATGCTTAAAGAAACATTTATAAACCTTTTAAAGACCATTAATTATGTTCCTTATCACTTTTTCTGTACCTATCTCTGCGTTACTTGGCTAAAAATTTTAAATTTTGATTTTTCAAAAAAATTCAAAAAGTTCTTATGCCATTCCTATAGAGCGTTCAAAAAGAAACGTTTTTAAATTTCATGATTTTTTTTCATATCATGCGTTTTTTGGCTTCAAATTGTAATTTTTTTTCTTTTTTTTTTAATTTTTGAAATATCATAAGTCTGACAATTATTTTTTTATCGAAAAAAGTCATGAGGATAAATTGTTCTACTTTTTTAATACTACGAACATCCATACATAGAATTTGTGAATTAAAAAAAAAAAGTGGTTTCAAAAATTTTCAGTGCTCCAACTTTTTGAATTTTTAGCCAAAATGGCTGGCTAACGAACTTGACCTTCATTTTAGGACACTATAAAAGAGTATATCAAAGGCCAATCCAGACACATTCTTAAAAACATGTTTTTTGGGTTCAGGGGGTCTCAAAACGTGAACATTTGACAAAAACGGGGGGGGGGGTCAAATTTTACACAAATCTAATACATTCCCTAATGAGAATGTAAAAACTGTAACTTATTCTCATTAGATTTCGCCTCTAGTAACCGTGCGAAATTTAAAATTAATTAAATGGCAGCATATCAAAAATGAAAGTGAAGTTGAGGCTCCAGCATCGATGTGATGCTATTTAGGAGTCAGCGTCAGCTTGAACTGAAGTAAAAATAATTCTTAGATGGTACAATGCCAGTTGTCGTAAATACAAAAATGTCAGTCAAGTTTTTGAAAGGAGTTCCATTTCAGTGGGAGTTTTACAAGGATCTATTTGGCAGCTGATTTTATATTAAAAATACAAAATCTTCAAAAACAAACTGGCGGTTTTAATTTTGTAACCACAAAACTAAAATCCTTTCTGGGGAGTCTGAAATCTATTTACAGATTTTTTTTGTGTAAGTAATTTCTAAAGTTCTAGAATTTCTTTTATTGCAAAGAGTCTCTTTAAGGGCATGTGTAACTTACCATATATGAGCAAATTTAGATAACCCGGATACTCAAATTATATTTATTTATATTACCGCACGCTTTTTAGGCTACGAAAAATTGGAAAGAAATTTTTCGGTGACCGGCATTCGAACTACCTATCTTATCCCGAACAACTAATTACACGACTAACATACTCGGAGCACATAGAATATTTTGTAAAAGTTCCAGTAAAGTATCACATAAGCCAAGGAAATAATTTCAAAGAAATTATTTCTTTTCTTCAAATTACTCACTCTAAAGAAATTATTTTTATCATTAATTTAACCTAGTAACTTTTTTGAATCAACAGAATTTTGTTTTAAATAAAAAAAAAAATCATTTAAAAAAATAATTTCTTTAAATGAAAGAATCTAGGTGACGTCATTTATCAAAATCAAATAAATTTTCTTTTAATATAAGAATATTTGTATGTTGACTTAAAGAAACCTAGTCAAAAAAATCTGCCCGCTTCGCGGGCATATTCTCCTAGCACGTTGCGCTTCGCGCTTGCACCCTCCGGAACGCTTGCGCATTTCGCGACGCTTGCGCCCTTCGTGATGGTATTGTTTTAATTATTTTTGTTTTAAATGAAGAGAACTCATTTACTTAAAGTTCTATCGACTTTAGGAACACATTCTCATCAGGACACTGGCGCTTCGTGCTCAATATTTGACATAAACCTCGCGCGATTTGTTCGTAGCGCTTCGTGCTCTGGAATATTTGATCGTCAAGCTTCGATTATTTATATTAATTTTATAATGTTTTTTCATATCACGTTTTTTGGCGGGAAAATTTTGTTTTTTATCTTTTAAAAACAGTTTTCACAATTAAAACAAAAAATACTTATTTTATCAAAAATGGTGAAAGGAAGATTTATAGATCTTTTAAATATCATTAATTATGCTCCTTATAATTTTTTCTGCATATCGCGTTGTTTGGCTCAAAATTTGAATTTTCGTTTTTTCAAAAAAATTCAAAAATTTATTATGCCATTCGTGTAGAGCGTTCAAAAGGAATATTTTTAATCTCTTGACTTTTTTTCACATCGCGCATTGTTTGGCTTCAAATTGTCATTATTTTTCGTTTCTTGAATTTTCGAAATGTAATAAGTCTGACAATTATTTTTTTATTGAAAAAAGTTATAAAGATAAATTGTTATACTTTTTGAGTACTACGAACCTCCATACATATAATTTGTAAATTAAAAAAAAAGTGGTTTCAAAAATTTTCAGAATGCTCCAACTTTTTGAATTTTTATCCAAAATGGCTGGCTAACGAACTTGACCTTTAATATTTTAAGACACTGAAAGAGTGTACCAAAGTCCAATCCAAACAGTCAGTTCTTTCGAAAATTATCGTGCACACAAACTAAAAATTTACAGACACACACACACACACACACACACACACAGACAGACAGACAGAGATCCGTTCTTAAAAACATGTTTTTTGGATTCAGGGGGTCTCAATCTCTCAATACGTGGACATTTGACAAAAACGGTGGAGGGGGTCAAATTTTACCCAAATCTATTACATTCTCTCTGATGAGAATGTAAAAATGTTTTTCTTAATTTAATAAGAACTCTTTCTGGGTGTAAAGAACGCAGACATGGGCGAATTTTTTTTTTCTTTTTTCTACACCATTTTGTTACTTACTGATAAATATTAATATCTGAAGTTCCTCTTGTGCCTATTGTGATACTGAATCTAAAAAACTTTGGAATTTCTGTTTCTAACAAGCTGTTCTCGAGTTCTGACGGAGACCGTATTTTTCAAGAAGTAACATTCAGCTGTAGCTTTTGTACACAACAGTTTAATAAAGTAAATAAATAAAACTTTATTATGTATTTTAAGACTTTATTAATCACCCCTAACAAGTTTTATATCAATATCTTTCTAGCATGTTCAGAAAAAATTCCCCAAAAATTGAAGAAATTGGAGCGTTCAAAGTAGAATAGTCACTTATATAATAATATCGACACTGTTGAATTCGCTAATTCAAGTTTTTTCTCAAGTAATTAATCAACTTTAAATTAATGTATAAGTATAACAAATTACTTTTTATTTTGTTTATAATTAACAAATACTTGTTCAGTGCTAGACTGTTTTGGATTTCTACATTTTTTAAAAAATTTTAATTTATACTTGAAGTTTCGGAGCGTCATAATTTCAGGTATATAAATCGTCATTATTTCCCTTCCTTAAATTCACAAAAGCAAAGTTAAAGAATCATTAGCCGTATTTCGGAGTGAAACGTACTACTGGCACTTCAAGATGCGGAGCGAACTTGTATGCGCTGCTTCGTGTTCCCATTTGTCACTATTATAAAGGGCTCAACAGTGAATAATTACATCTCAAGAACTTTGAACGTCACACTAACGTTGAAACACTGTTTTCTGTATGTTACGCTTAACAGTCTCCAAGTTAGAATTTCAAGCAGTGCGACTGCTACTTGGAGCAGATGAGGTTCACGAAATTCACTAAATTGCATTTAATATCAGCTGAAATTAACCAATAGCCTGAGATTCATTGCGTACATAGTTTAGAAACAGTGTCCAATTTAGATTTAGTGCTACTGTTGTTGTTTACTTATAAATTGTTTGCTAAAGCCACTACTCTATTATGTTCTCGTATTTACTACCAATTATTAAAAATCTGTACGCTTTACGGGCGGAGAGATTTTTCAGAGATTTAAGATTTTTAATTTTTAATTAATAATTTTTCAGAGCAACGTAGAGCTCTTTGCGCTCTCAGTTACATGCTTCGCGACGCTTACAAGGGAACATTTCGACGTGGTGTCTTTTGTATCTATACTCTCCTGAATTGTTGTTACCTATTAGAGGTTTTCTAAGAAAAATCAAGAAGGCGCAATTCTCAGACGTTTTTGAGAAAAATGTATTTAAAGAATTGCATGCGGATCGTCATGGCACTGGTGTAAAGGTCCTTCCAACGGTAGGGTGTGGCTCAGCTGGTAGAGCACTTGGCTGGTAGTCGTAAGGTTGCACTCTCGATTCTCGCTGCCTGCACTTTTTTTCAATGTAAAACTGTTTATTTGTTCATTACTTAATAATAATTATTAAAATTATAATTTTAAAATTATTATTTAATCTTTCTTTTAAATAAAATCTCTATTTTGTCTCTGCAACATCTTTACCAGTACTAGGCCAACATTGAGCCGTTTGTGAATTTACACTGGGATAGAGTGGCTATTTAAATTTGTCGATCTGCCGCCGATGTTTGGCCCAACAATGACACATTATTGGCCCAAGTGTCACTTTTACTGCCGCGAATCATGTTTTACGCGAGGATGAAGCAAAGTGTGGCCCAGTGAGGGCACGTTACTGGACTAAGTATCACTTATTCCCAAGTGCTGGACCGCCAATGGTACCAGTCTTAGCTGTAAAGTGCAGGCCATAATTATCATTCCGTCATTGGCGCGATGATAGCAGCCGAACTCCGGCATTGTTTTTGCCAACTCTGGACCAATTCTGAGGCCTAAGTGACTTCGTATTGTTTTTTTTCTTTTCTTTGAAAACACCTGAAGTCTAATAACACGGGTCAACAAAATATTACCTACCATATATGGTCATGGAATATGAGATATATCATTTCCGTAGTAGTTTTCTGTGCTGAATCCAAATCTGACATCCGCTTTTCCCAATACGTTAGATTTTTGAGATTTTTTAGTTAAACATTTTTTCGAAAATTCACACATTGTATGATAAAAGTGAAAAAAAAATTTAACGGAAAGCAAAACATGATTTCGATGCGTTTTTTAATGCAGAATCCATTGGTTTTTTATTTCTTCGATATCTCATGCAGTTCCTGAGATAATAAAAAAATAACTAAAAAAACACGAAAAAATGGTTTTACAAAAATCTTTATATTTGAGTGAATGATTGTATTACTTCTTGTGCCTTAATTGTAGTAAAGTCTACAATATTTGCAACATATACAATATTTACAGAGATTACAGTATTTAAGGTAAATGCACCTATTTGCGTCAGTGCTCCTATTTGCGTTCAAACCTGATTAAATATAGTAAATTTAATGAAT